>OX463860.1:30028330-30254266 GCA_949825065.1 Odontocerum albicorne
GTTGCAAATATTAGATTAAATTCGCATATGATGTTAGGTTGATTAAAATCTGCTTGAAATTAAGTTCGCATTGATCGTACGCATATCGATCAGTGATCAGTGGTATAGCTTATCGATGACTTTTAGCAGCAAATCTCTGATCAAGATTGGAAATATTTGACATTTCGTGACCGATTTCACTTTGTTTCAGCTTTCAGTCAATTTCAAGTTTTTTGTAGAATTTAAAGTTACGATTATTTATTAGTGTTTTCTTTCTTTGTCTCTATTAATAATTGCATTTGATTTTAAATAATAACACGTAACGCTGCTTTGCAAATTTTTAGGTTTTTGCAAAATTAAACTGTATATACTTTTAGATTTTGGGGTGCTGAATATGAAAACAACAGTCAAAATTATGAAATGGCTCCGATTTTTGAGATAAATAAGACATTCTTTTCTTTGTTACATTTACACATGGTTTCATGAAACCCAGCTTCCTTTGTAATGGTGGCAGCAAAACTTGACTGGGATTTTTCTGCAGTTCACACACAACATTTTTTGTCCAAGGTATTTCCTTTTGTGTAGTGGACACTCCTAACGTGGGTGTCCCACTAATAGATGTTGGTATACCCGACTTGCAGACCAACAACTAGAATCACAACTTTTAAATCACAACAAATAAATTATTCTAGTTTCCTTTAGTTTATGCTGTTTATAATAATTTTATGTATTTATAATAATGCCATAAAATTTGCCATCTGTTTCCATGTTATCTATAGGACATGTAGTATAACATTTGCGGGTGGTTTCAGTTACGTTTCCTCATATAACATGAGAATAAGAGCTGTTCAACAAAAGTTAACGTCATTTTCGAATTCGGCGCCCCAAAATCTATAAAGGATCGCTAGTGTTGTAAAAAAATAATTATTTAACAGTGTTATCAATTCACTGTTTCAAAAGTTAAAAAAAATCTTTTAATACAAAATTATATATTTACCTGAATTTGTAAGCCTTAATGCGAAATACCTCATTAATAAAACACATATTTGTGTAAATTATTAAAAATTTCACGATATCTCGAAACTTTTTATATAAAATATACTCTTTTTTTTCAGTATTCCCAAGTGGTATTGTTTTTAGCAATCTAATTACATTTTTTTCAACCTGGCGAGCTTATTGCCTTGTGGTAATCTCTTCCAATTTAACTGGTGTTTAATAATTAATTTTATTTACCAAATGACAAGTAAATTTTTTTTATTTATATAACTCGTACATCAAAGTAAAAAGAAATACCTGAAGATTTTCATTACCGTTTTCGAAGATTTCACTCTTTCTGTAGCAGCCCTTATCCTCAGGGCGGTGTCAAAAAAAAAAAAAGTATCTTATCACATAAAATATTACCAAATATCTATTTGATAATTTTTTTTTTAGCATCTGACTCTGAGGATGAAGGATGCAACGCCTTTGAAACGTTACCTGTCAAATGTTTTTCTAAACATATGCGAATGTGGGCAAGTAGATGTGAACACTACACAATAAACTACATTACACCTAAAGACATATTGTAAGATTTACAAAGGTTTCTTTGTAGTTCGTCTTCCCTTAGTAAATTTTCTGCGATTTTCTTACCAAATATGTTTTTCCGAACATATGAAGATACGGGGAAGTACCTGATCTAATGCAACCTGCAGCCACTACTTTCCTATCCTTACACTCGACTGTAATGTTTTTAATCTGTCGATAAGAGTGAAAGGCATGTCAATAAGATAAAAGAAAGTGTCGCCTATCTAAAAGACGCTATCTAAATTCTCCTTTTATTATTATTATTATTAAGCCAATTTAACATCACGGCAACAACTTGAAAATTATTTAAAAGAATTAAAAAGTATTTATTTATTTTTCAAAAATAAAAAAAATAATTATTTGCAACAAGCATTACTATTAGATTCACCAAAATATATTGAGTAAATGTAACAATTGTGAGACAGAGAAAATAAAATAAAAATGTAGTCATTATTTAATCTCGAATAATTTTGGTGTTTCTTCTATAATTTACATTGAAATATGAATAATTTTATCATAAAAACAATTGATTCTCAAAGCGGAAACAAAACTAAAAGAAATATATTCATAATGTGTTTTAATCGTCTTTGTGATAAAATTATTCATTTTCTTAAATATTTTATTCTCAATATAGATTGGATTTATACATGTGTATGTTAAATAAAAAATTATATAGATTTGTACAGTCTTTTTTTTATATAAATATGTTTATATTATTTCTTAATTTTTATATTTGTTTTTTTTTTAATATATACTACCTTGATCAAAAAGTTTTAGGACTTTATTCATAAAATCGAAAATACAAGTTTATTCATCAAAATCGAAATGGTCCCCTTCAAAATACTCCCCATCGACTGCAACGCACTTACGCCATCGCTTGATCCAATCCTCAAAACACCGCTGGTACTCGATTTTCGGTATGTCCATCAGAGCCGTCTTTGATTTTTTCATTACATCCTCTCGGGTGCCGTAACGCGTTCCGCGAAGCGGTTTTTTTAAGTCGGTTGAACAGGAAAAAGTCGCAGGGAGCCAGATCAGGTGAATTCGAAGTGTCAATGATAGATGTAGTAACCTAACAAACAAAAAAGAATTCCAATCGGGTGACTGACAGCGCCGCACGGTGGCCGATCCTAAAACATTTTGATCAAGTTAGTATGTAATTTAAGTGTATTTTTTTTCTGTAGATTCATTCATTTATCGAAGTATACTTTTATTAAATTATTACATTGTTAGTTGGAAAGATTGCTACATGACAATAAACCTGCTAGATTGTTTTGTATAAAATGAAAGTTCATCTAGTTAATCGAAAGACTTATTCTGACGATGAACCGAGGTATAATTCTTCGTTATTAATAACGCAAGGTCCACTTGAGTGGGGTGAATTTTCAAGTGATTTGTAACCAGAAGAAAAAAATTTAAACTACTGTGTGGCACATTTTTTTACCACATCTTCTGGAAATGCTTTACATGTCTTACGGCTTGTTTCTACAGCTTTTGAACCAAGTTTAAATTTGTAAAGCAAACATGATCGAATTGCAGTCGATTTAACTGACATTATGAATGGGTTTTAAATCACTATACAAAAGTACATACCAAGTCAAAGTTAACCCTTACCACTCCTATGTCGAGCGTGGCTCGACATATTTCTTACGCCAACTCCCATGTCGAGCTAGACTTGACATTATGTGACGCAATTTCTAAAATAATTTAAAATTATTAAATCTGTTTTTGATATTTGATTACAACACCAAGTAAACATGACATTCAAGTAATTTTCTGATAATAAATAATAGGCATTACTCTTAAGGAGATTTGAAACTTGGATTGTCGTCAGATCACAGGTTTTTGTGCTTCCCGTGAGGAACACGTTAAAAAGGGACTGAATTTGTTATATTCAGACTTTCTACGCAGTTTTACATTGTTCTTATTATTATTATTGTAATAGGACCAACACATTAATTTGTAGTGTGCAGTAATTAACAATATACATAGGGGTATTCCATGAATACAAGGTCCAAGGGATACTTTTATGATGTTTGCAGGTAGTTGGCCGTATGATTCAAGTACCTATACTACTATTATCAGTAGTGAAGTGCTTGTGTCCTCGAAAAGAAGTTTGGTACGTCTTGGAAAAAAATATTATGTGTTTTTTGTGATGTTATGTGAATTCATACATTTTATTCAATGAATATGCTACGAAGGAGTAAAATTTAGAAACAAATTATTGACGAGTCTAATCAGAGACATTCGTGCACTGATACAAAAACAGGTTCGATTGTCCACAGGCGATACAATCCAGCATTTGGATGGGAAAAGAGTAATTATATTTTTACTCATAACAACACAAGGACTGTATGGTGTGTTCCAATTGGAAGGTCAAAGGAGGGAGAAAAGATACTCCATTCTATTGTCATACTTGTTATAGGAAGCTCGCCCTTCATCCGGGAGAATGTTTAAAAAAGTACTTTGAAAAATTATAAATACGTGGGTCGTCCAGAAAGTAAAGAACGTTTTGGCATAACTAAATAAAAACGAAAAATATCAACACAAAACTTTATTTACAAAGTCACAGTACCTTACTCTATTTTTCAATGTAGTCGCCAGAGCTGTCAAGGCACTTATTGTAACGTGGAACTAATTTTTCAATTCCGATGTTATACTCTTCTACCGCCAAATCAAAACCACCTTTCCCGACAACATTCCACGTCTCTAGTTTTGGATGGCGCGTCTTAGTAGTTGAAGAGTTTCACAATAGGCCTGTGAGTTGATTGTGTTATCCTCTTGGCATAAACTCCACGTGGATCAAACCCGTTCGGTCCCAAAAAAACTGGTGCCATCACTTTTCTGGTGTTGAGATTCGGTTTTTGTTTTCCGAGCACACATTTTTTTGTAGCCAAGGTGCTCTGTCACTATTTCATGTAGGAGCCATCGTGAAATTAGTGGGAAAGATTCATGTACTGTGCTTAAAGTTGCCTATAAATTTTCGATAGGCCGAACATTATGTGCATTCAGAAAACGAATGACACTACGCACTTCACATTTGGCGGCATTTTCGATGGACGCATTTTAAAAGGCTACAGAACAAAGACGCACGACCGTTCAGCAACAAAACTCGGCTCGCACTAAAGCGAGGGAAGGAGCTAACGGGTGCGCATACGATCGCGGTGGTGGGGGATCGATGCAGGGTGTGGTGCGCAATCATTCTTTACTTTCTGGTCTCCTAGTAATTCTAGTAAATAAATTTGTTGAATATATTCATTTTTATTTATTTACTACCGTATTTTTTTTTTTAACCTGGCGAGTTTATTGCCATGTGGCAATCTCTTCTAACCAACCAGAAAGATGTTTTTGTAGCCCCTAAGTGTTAACCAGACTGGAATCATATTTTAAAAAATCTGGGTTCCATCGGGGATCGAACCCGCAACCTCCGGATTGGCAGACAAGTGTCTTACCACCAGGCCACGGAGTTCGTACCTTATTACTTAATATAAACAAAAAAATTATAATTACGCACTCAACACTTCCAATACAATTTATTGAGACCCCTTTTTTGTCTATTTTGTAAATTAATTAAGGAGTTAGTGGTAGGTAAAAAATAATTAATAAGGAGTACGAAGGGTTGGTGATACATATAATAACTTGAACTCTGCAATTCACGAGTCGCTGCAGCGAATTCATCCGGAAAACCGCACGAACTTTTTTGTTATCTAACAGTATGCCTCGATAGATGAATTGAATGTCAGAATTTTTGTACTTTTGATTGTAAATTTATATGTTATTATTAACGGTCTTTCAAATTGAGGGTTTTTTTTAAATTCTTAGATAAAAAACAGATGGCGTCGCGAACTTGCCTGGGTCTTGTGACATTTGAGAAGTGTAATGTATGACATTTATAAAAATGGAGTCGTATACAATACAACAACGTGTTTTAAGTTGTTGAATTATTTTATGTATTATAATCTCCGAAAACGGTGATGTTAATTAGCCACCAAGATCATGTGATCTGACACCTTTTGGACTATTTTCTCTGGGGTTACGTGAAAATCCAGATCTATTAGAATGACCCCCGATCAATTCATGAGCTGAAGGACGAAATAATTCGCGTTATCGGTGAATTAGAACCGCAATTATGCCAAAATGTCGTCGAATTTTCTGCCAAAAGATTGGACATCTGCGGAGCCGCGAGAGGTGGACATTTGGAGGATATTGTTTTTTTTTGTGTTTAAATGTCATCATACATTATACTTTAATGACCGATAAAAAGTTTTTTAATTGTGTATTTTATTCAAGAATTAAAAAAAAAAACTTTCTATTCGAAAGACCCTTTACTTCTCAAAAAGACTTGATTGGATTTTTAAATAATTAAAAATGCTTAAGCATTTACACTTTATGTGCTTTTAGTTAGGAAATTTATTTATGTAATTATTTTCCATAAAAAAAATTTGCTAATTATTGAAGATATGTTATATTATTTCCTGTATTCTTTAGTTTGTAAGACTTGGCTTCTAGATGGCCTAATATTTAAAGATTTCTTGTTTTATGTTATATAAAACACCTTTTTATCTTATTTCAATTAAGATAAATACTTATATTTTTTATTTTTAACAAATGAAAATTTGTTTTTTCGTTAGTATTTTTTTTCATACATAAATATATACAAACCCGCCATCTCCCTGACAGGGTAAACAGAGAGAACAGAGCACCGTTCTTTCCAATCTTGACACACATATTTCACCTCTTGTACATCCATACACCTCATACGACTGCGTACTTATATATTTTATTTTTAACAAATGAAAATGTGTTACTTTTTCTTAGTATTTTTTTTATTTATAAATATATACAATCCCGCCATCTCCCTGACAGGGTAAACAGAGAGAACAGAGCACCGTTCTTTCCAATCTTGACACACATATTTCACCTCTTGTACATCCATACACCTCATACGACTGCGTACTTATATATTTTATTTTTAACAAATGAAAATGTGTTACTTTTTCTTAGTATTTTTTTTATTTATAAATATATACAATCCCGCCATCTCCCTGACAGGGTAAACAGAGAGAACAGAGCACCATACTTTCCAATCTTGACACACATATTTCATCTCTTGTACATCCATACACCTCATACGACTGCGTACTTATATTTTTTATTTTTAAGAAATGAAAATTTGTTTTTTCGTTAGTATTTTTTTTCATACATAAATATATACAATCCCGCCATCTCCCTGACAGGGTAAACAGAGAGAACAGAGCACCATACTTTCCAATCTTGACACACATATTTCACCTCTTGAACATCCATACACCTCATACGACTGCGTACTTATATATTTTATTTTTAACAAATGAAAATTTGTTTTTTCGTTAGTATTTTTTTCCATACATAAATATATACAATCCCGCCATCTCCCTGACAGGGTAAACAGAGAGAACAGATCACCATACTTTCCAATCTTGACACACATATTTCACCTCTTGTACATCCATACACCTCATTAAAACTCCTACAATTTCTCTAACTACGTTTCCTATGAAAATATAGTACTTTTCATAAACAGAGGGAGCTGTTGATATTCTTTGATGTATGGGAGTGAAACGTGGACGTAGAAACGACTGAAATGAGCAAAATAAGAGCTGTAGAAATGTGTACACATAGAAGAATACATGGGGTGTCAATGTATGCCAAATGAAGTGATTAGGGATGAATATGAACTTAAGGCTGTATTGAGTAATATGAAGATCATGCTGAGATGGTTTGCTCATGTAGAATGAATAAATGATTAAAGACTAACAAAACAAATAAATAATGCAAATGTGAGTGGAAGGTGTGTGAGAGGAAGACCAAGGAAAGTATGGTTGGATCAAGTAAATGATATTCTTGAAGAAAGTCAGAGAAACCGTAGATGTTGTATGAGAAGGTGTATGGATGGATGTAGAAGACACTGAGGATGTGTGTGTCGAGGCAGAAAAGTTGACACTCTGTCCTCTGCCTACTCCTTCAGGGAAATGACGCGGTGGTGGTATGTATGTATGTAAAAAGAATCTAGTATTAATTTAAAAAAATTTATATTCAGATAAAACATTTTGTGTTATTAAGAATTATTTTATTTTTTACACAATTTCATCACATAGTTTTTTTCCTATTATTTTCTTTAAAAAAAGTGGCAATAAACCGTTTCAAATGTGTTTTTTTTGTTCAAAAACTGAAGATTTTACACTTAATTTTTTTTATTTTTGAAATTTAATTTGTCCAAAAATGTCTAGTCTAATTTAATAATAATAATAATGTATAATTCTTTAATTTTTGCAATGTTACTGCGATTCTTCCGTTGTTTTTTTTTGTATCACGAACGTATTGAAGACTTGTCTTCTATAAAATCAAGTATACAAAATGACTTAGAAACGTTTTTCGTATAAGTTTTAAAATTACTTTGTAAAATACTACTTAATCAAAATAAAATGTATATTGGCATATAATATTATGTAACAAAATGTATATTGGCATATAATATTATGTAACAAACAAATTTTGTTGCTTAATCTTTTTTTTTTCATAATAAATTGTAAATATTGAATTTTCGAATTAAGATTAAAATGGCGCATTGGTCATATATATTTATTTTAATCTATAACAATTTTAATTCAGACTTTGCAATTATTTTATGAGTTTGATTCTTAAAATAGGAATGTACCATAAACAATTATTAATTTGTAGGACCAATTTTTTCTCTCATTTATACCTTTTTTAAGTCAATTGTGATTTAGTTTGGTTTTGAATTTATTATATCTTTTTTTTTTATATATAAAAATGTACTCTAATAATATTAAAAATATATATATATATATATATATATATATATATATATATATATATATATATATATATATATATATATATATATATATATATATATATATATATATATATATATATATATATATATATATATATATATATATATATATATATATATGTTTGATTCCATGTTTTTTTTAATCTTTTGTATAAAATTTTCCGCATTTCATACGCATTTCTTTCATTCAAAACTTTATTTTAAAAATAAAAATTGAAAACAGTCTCTATTTGAATATATATGATAACAGGTCTAAAAGCAATATATATATATATATATATATATATATATATATATATATATATATATATATATATATATATATATATATATATATATATATATATATATATATATATATATATATATATATATATATATATATATATATATATATATATATATATATATATATATATATATATATATATATATATATATATATATATATATATATATATATATATATATAAATATATAATTGATAATAAAGTATTATTGTAATTGAGTTCACGTATTATTATTATTCAAATATCGCATTGGAAAATAAAAGGAAAAGTATGCGAAATTGTGTATTTTTTTTCTGCAGAATCTTTTCTTTATCTATTTATTTATTAGGTGCTAAATTAATACTGTTAATTGAAAAAAAATTATACCAAAATGTCACAATTTTAAATGTCTCAAATAATTGGAACTGTTTTGTAATTTATATTTAGCCTTTTTTTTTAACTTCGCCGGTGATTATGAAAATAAATACCATTATATTGAAATATCCTCTTTTTTTTCTATCTTTAAGCGACCCGAAAATCCCAGTGTTACGTTTTCTTCTGCATTGTAACATCAGTCAATGCTGAGAAATGGAAATTTTGCTCAAATCTTTAACACGTTCACTGCGTACAAAATACTTAATGTCATACAGAGATGCTGGAAATTCATGAATTTTTGAAAACCCATAACTTTGTTAATAATCAAATTCTACTTTCTATTGAAACATTATATACAAGTGTATTCCTTCGTGTCTTCAAAACACATGAAACCGGCGACGAATCCTTATCGGGAGACGTTTATGAGTGCACTTAACATTCGAGGCTCCCGTATCCATACAAAATATTTGTATGGACACGGGAGCCGTGTTCGAGGCAGTGAGCGTGTTAATTTTATTAATAAGACACTTGATTTCCACTCAGGAGTATCAGGTTCTATTCCTGATGGAACCTGAACAAGAAAAGAGTCAGAGTGGAGTAAAAAAATGGTAATTTGTTTAATAAAACACTGTTTTATCCAGTTAAGATAATGGTATGACCCTACCGGTTTCAAGGTTTTCACCTTATCATTAGGGGAGCACAGACATGACTGAATTATGCCCGGACTGGCACTAAGAGACTAGACCAGTGATGGGTAACCTATGACACGCGTGTCAGAAGTGACACGCTAAGACATTTTGGGTGACACGCATCGTTCACGGACGATCTTCGCCCAAGAACGAGCGATGCGCTTTCTTCGCTCGTATATTTACAGTAAGATGTGCACCAGTTCTATTTCACGATATGCAAAATAAATATGCTATTGTTAAGCGAGTTTCTGAGTTATCACTCAGTAGAAGCGTTATCAAAGATAGAATAAAGATGCTATTGTTAAGCGAGTTTCTGAGTTATCACTCAGTAGAAGCGTTATCAAAGATAGAATAAAGATGCTATTGTTAAGCGAGTTTCTGAGTTATCACTCAGTAGAAGCGTTATCAAAGATAGAATAAATATGCTATTGTTAAGCGAGTTTCTGAGTTATCACTCAGTAGAAGCGTTATCAAAGATAGAATAAAGATGCTATTGTTAAGCGAGTTTCTGAGTTATCACTCAGTAGAAGCGTTATCAAAGATAGAATAAAGATGCTATTGTTAAGCGAGTTTCTGAGTTATCACTCAGTAGAAGCGTTATCAAAGATAGAATAAAGATGCTATTGTTAAGCGAGTTTCTGAGTTATCACTCAGTAGAAGCGTTATCAAAGATAGAATAAAGATGCTATTGTTAAGCGAGTTTCTGAGTTATCACTCAGTAGAAGCGTTATCAAAGATAGAATAAAGATGCTATTGTTAAGCGAGTTTCTGAGTTATCACTCAGTAGAAGCGTTATCAAAGATAGAATAAAGATGCTATTGTTAAGCGAGTTTCTGAGTTATCACTCAGTAGAAGCGTTATCAAAGATAGAATAAAGATGCTATTGTTAAGCGAGTTTCTGAGTTATCACTCAGTAGAAGCGTTATCAAAGATAGAATAATGAGACTGAACACAAATATACAGCATCAATTAACACATTGTAATCGGGTACTTTTCGCGACAAGTGATGACGCAATGCGGGTACTTTTAGACTTTTTTGCGCCAAAATTAGACTTTCGTAAAAAAACCATTTCTCTCAAATTAATTAGTATTTTTTCGAAAAACTTTTTGTATCTTACTAAGAATAGAACTATCTATATCTTTATTATGCAAAATATGGGTTGCTCTATTTTTTACTCACACAAAATTACTACATTCTAGGTAAACATTGAAAAAAATACTCTTTCACCATCAAAATTATTTTATTCACATAAAATTACAATATAATTACGAAATTTTCAATAGATCTTATAAGAATCTTATAAGATCTTATAAGATCTTATAAGAATCTTATAATAGATAACGCGCAGTTCCCACCCCATTTGGCGACCGTGTTTACAAGTTTCCCGCATACCACCGCTTGGCAAACCAAAACGAGTAAACTCGTCTCCCGCTCTCTACTATAAGACGGGATAGAACGAGTTTTATCGTTTCCCGCAAACAATGTGTTAATAGTCGAGACTTAAATAACTGTGAATATTTTTTAATTTCTCTGGATGGAACTTTAGGAACGCTTGTTCCTTAAAGGAGAGGTGATGAGGATGATTGTTGATAAATAAAAACTTGTCGAAATCGAAATTTGTAAAGAGGAATTTTATTGACCAACGTCGGTATTTATAATGTTTTTTGAACGTGTGCGGGAATGCGCACGAGATATATCGCTGTCTCGTCTTTGCGCTTACAATATGTTTATTGTCGCGCGTAGGTATCCTTTTGTTTTGACGGACAGCGCGAAAGATGTGTTGCCCTCTCCTTTCCTCATGGAATACGGTCTTCACTGGTAGTGAGTTGAATGACCGATCGCGTGGACTTTGGAATTGTTTGTCTCGCATTGTTAAGGTGTGAAAAGGTCGTCTCGTGGGTTCAGTGACCGCGCATACGGTCGCCACAGAACCGATTACCGAACACTTTTATTCACTGAAAAATCTAGCGATGGCTTTACTCAAAATATTTCCCTCAACATACTTTTGTGAGACCTTATTCTCGTTGCGTTGAATAATATTAAAACAATTAAAAGAAACCGTCTGACTGATGAAGTGTGTAACGCTTGCTTGTGTTTAAAATGTACGAAATACTCGTACCAACCTTCGATTGAAGATTTAGCAAATGCAATTCAGCAACAAAAAAATCACTAATGTAAATAATTATTTGTTTTTGCTTTTTAATAATAATAAATAAATAGTTTAAAAACAAAACTTTCATTTACTAGGGCTACAACAGTTATTAATATTCTTCGATGTGACACGGCACCCGGGTCAAGACAGTTTTTTTCAGAATTTTGACAAGCCGAGCTAAAAAGGTTACCCATCACTGGACTAGACGCGTCTAACGGTAACATTTTTGAGATGAAGTTGTGGGTGGAGGGAGGTAGATGACTTTGACATGCATCAGTGAGACTTGGGGAATATATGTGTTTCATCCCAAATGACTTCCACTCTTCCAAATTTTTTATGTTAGATTTATCTAGTCGATCGAGCCAGTCTGGGAATAATTCAGTCTTGTTTGTGCTTTTCTGATGATGAGGGGAAAACTTTTAAAGCGGTAGAGTCATACCATTATCTTAGTGGACAAACAGTGTTTAATTAAACAAATTACTATGTCTCGAAACATTAACACCTTAATTATAAATAATATAAAAAAAAGTTTAGTAACAATATTCGTGCTTGCTTGACATGTGTATACTGTTCCATATTTCTTCATGTTCTGTAATTTTAACAATACGTGCAATGAGAAAAACTTAGTTTTGTACTTACTTAGTGGTTCTTAACCTGAAAATTCAGTGGGGCTAAAGACAATGGTATCTCCTAGCCATATGTTTATATCACCAATTTGGATATTTTGAAGGATACCATTTTCTTATCGTGTCAAAGACACCTTACTATACTTGAGAAAATATAACATGGTCCCTGGACAGTTCACAAATTTGCCCCGATACAACCTTGTAACGACGTTCAGTAATTTTAATTATTTTATCAACTTTAATATAAGCCTCGATTTTAATAAATAGCAAGTTATTTAGGTAAATACATTACATAAAACTAACAATAATGACAAATTAATAATACATCCTGTTACAAATTAGCAAAAATGTGGCAGTTTGTTAAAATCAAATAATATTTGGTGACGTTTGTCAAAAGTCACTACGTTAGTCTGCATTGGCTAGGGATGGGGTATGCGATAATTGGATTTTCGATTTTTTTATATCTAAAATTAAATGTTTGTAATTAGTATTAATTCATAGTGGATCTTGGCCTATTTAAAGATAGATAAAAATCATACAATACATTAGAAAGTCAGTATAATGATAATTAGGAATTAAAACGTTAGTTTCAAAACCCCATCCCTTTGAGACATTACATTTCAATTGTCACAGGGACCATCCTACATTTTCTCAAGTATACTTCTGTCCAGATTTCTGACACCTAAACATCATTGGGCTCTCCATGAATCAAGTTTTTTTTGGTGCAAGAAACCGTGCTAAAGCGCTACATCAAATTTCACATAGACTTCTACTCACCGCATATACTGAGACTTGATCCATTATGTAATATCCCATGTTGTCCTTGATTCTTCCAATGACGTATAATTTTGCTTTTTCATTCAGTTTATTTATCATTGTGAAAAATATTGTTCCCAACATTTTATAAAATGACATTATTTATTTCAAAGTGATTCCTCAAACCATATTAAATTAGATAAATTATAAAAATACTATGAATATCGGATACGTGTCAAAAAAAAGTTGATTTTATAAAGGTCACAAAAAGATTTAAGAGGAAGTGGATTGGGCATGTCGCCTCAGCAACGGACCATCATTGGACGTTTGACGTAATCCAGTGGTACCCAGTGGTAGAATAAGCCCTGTAAGAATATCTGAAGGCTCACTGGGTGGACGAAATATATAAGCGAACGGCGATTACATGGCAGCAGTGCACAAAGGACAGGATTACTTGGAAACAACTTGTAGAGACCTACATCCTGCAGTGAATTAATGTATGCCAATAATAATGATGTAAATAAAATGTAATGTAGGAGTAAATAGCGACCATAATAAGGTGGAAGCAAATAATAATTTATTAGTTCACTTGGTATCAGAAACTGAAAAACTATAGTTCGGAAAATCTAGGATGAGTCCTGTGACAGCTCACAAATTTGTCCCAATACAACCTTATGTAATGTATTGACCTAAATAACTTGCTATTTAGTAGAATTGAGGCTTATATTAAAGTTGATAAAATAATTCAAATTACTGAACATCGTTACAACGTTGTATTGGGGCAAATTTGTGAGCTGTCACAGGACTCATCCTAGAATTTCCGAACTATAAAAAAAAAAGGATAGAAAAGGAAAAACATGATTGATATAGAAAAATTTAATTATTTGTAAAAAAAGTTACACAAGTAAGTAGTAAAAATAAAAATTAAAAAACAATAAAAATAATAGTTTAAATAGGCATGTATATAGTATAATACACTAAAATTATAAAAATATATTTTTTATACAAAACATTAGTTTTCAACTCAACAAATTACTTTATCGAACCATTTACATCATTTCAAAAATCATTGAGATCTAAACTAGAGAACTACGTAAAAATATAATTTATATCAGATTTAATAAAAAAAAAATTGTGGTAAACTGGGAACATATTTGTTAATTTCGTTTAGAAAAATAAATTTTAATTTGTATTGAGGGCTAGTAAAAATAAATTAAACAAACGATTTATAAAATACTTAACTGAAATGTAATTTTTTTTAAATTGAATGCAATAAAAAAATTACCTTCTGCTTCAAGTTTTTAACCTCATAAAAATACTTTGTAAAGAATTTAATTAAAATCAAAATTTGCCCTTTTGGAGTTAACCATAAAATTTTACTTTAAAGACACTGAAGACTTATATGGTAGTAATTTCTATATGGGATAACTTGTTATTTTTCTATACAAAATATTTTTATTGTGGTTAAAACATTTCGGTTTACATTGACGAAAAAATCGATTGTTCCAGGTTAGAATATTTAACTTTTGTCACAAATATTTTATAATATTTTTATCCTTTACTGTTTTCTTTAATAATTTTGATAATTAAGTTTTTATAATACTCAATGTTTAAAAATAAAGTATGAAATCATGAAATATGTTTTTCTCTAAGCAATCCAACATTTAAAATTGCAGCTTAAAGTTAAATGGAATGTTTACTCGTATATTTAAGGAAAATTAAAAAAAAATAAACAGTTTAGTTAAAAAAACTAACTTTGAATCCATATAAAATGTTGATCAATCCAAAAAAAATAGATATATAGGTTGGTATAGAAAGACAGTATTTGCTAACTTAAAAGCAATTTTTTTTAAGCTATGTTGTATCATAATGCTTTTACAGTTATTTTTCAATCTAAAGTAGCATGTAAAGTAAATCATAAAATAGTTACGATGGTACTTTACAGTAAGCTACTTGTAGCGTATTATTTCAACATTGAACTTGTGATTTTGTATTTTTTACTTTGTAGCATCTAATTTAATAAAAAAGTACTATATATTCTATTTAACTCAGTGAGATACAGGCAAAAGCCTAGTTTACCGGGGACACGACAAATGATGGGCAACAAACCCAGATCCATTAAAATTGTGTATTCAAATAAAATTACCTGTTGTTTTTTCCGCAAATGATGTATTATATTTGTTGTCGTTATGTGTGAAATGGAAAATTAAAAAAAAAACTATTTTTTGTCATACAGCCTCCATGATTGTTTAGGGACTTGTGTTTCGCATAGAAGGATGCGGTTGTTTGAATAAAAGTCGTCGAGATCGAGATAAGTAAAGAGAGAGAGTTTATTGTAAGCGTCTGTATTTATAATGTATAGAACGGCGTAGAACATGCCACTGCCTCGCTTCGCTGGACACATGGTTATTGTTGCACGTTCTATATACATTTCATACTACGGTCTGCAGGAGAGGTAAGAGATATATCGGTGTCTCGCTCTCCGCTACTAGTGAGTTCAATGACCGAGCGGCCAAGGGTCACCTCAGTGGGTTCAGTGACCGCACGCACGGTCGCTACAATTGTTTCCAGTCTTTTGACTGATGAATTGTTTGTTGAATATTTATTTAAGTTTTTTCTCTACTTTTGTGAATACCTTAATTTTGGATTGGTACCAGCTAATAAGCTAGAACCATTCTAAGACATCCTAGATAATGGTATCATGGATTTTATGAAAAAGTCCACCTTCTATATTATGATACTTGATATTTACTCGTATAAGTATGTCTTACTTTAAAAGCTTGATTGTTTCATATAACTGAGACAATTCGAAAGTTAATTGACTTTGATCTGGGTGAGATTGGTTCCAAATGATAAGTTGCCTAAAAACAATAGGGTAAATTCAAAATGACTTGTATAATGTATTTTCTTTATTAATTTTGTTTAAATCACATCATATTGTAATTGAGCTAAATGTGATCACTTACAAACAAGAGAAACCTGTATTTAACTTTACAAGTTATTTTATATCTGTGTTTTTAATTTCTAAAAAGTTAAATTTTTTACATCATCCTAAAATTTTTTAAATCCTCCCAATAATATTTGAAAATCCTCCCAATAATTTTTTAAAATCCTCCCAATAATTTTTTTAAAATCCTCCCAATAATTTTTTTAAAATCCTCCCAATTTTTTTTTTAAATTCTCCCAATAATTTTCTTAAATCCTCCCAATATTTTTTAAACCCTCCTAATAATTTTTTTAAAATCCTCCCAATATTTTTTTAAAATCCTCCCAATAAGTTTTTAAAATCCTTCCAATAATATTTTAAAATCCTCCCAATAATTTTTTGAAATCCTCCCAATAATTTTTTTAAATCCTCCCAATAATATTTTAAAATCCTCTCAATAATTTTTTCGTTATTCTTTAACGGATATCTTTGTTTTGAAATATTTTCTTTTATTTTTTTCACATTTCCCGAGGCGCAGTACTGTGTAAAAACACTTTGAAATATATAAACGCAATAAATAATGTCACCGGTTTTCTTAGCGAATAATAAAAACTCGAAATAAATCAATATTTTTTGCACTATAACTGTTCGAAATGAAATAATATTTCACTAGTAAATTAGTCGACCGATCATTAGATATCCATACATTTAAAATGAGGAAATAAATTCGATGCCATGATCCATTTATCAATTTTGTCGACATTACGTGTTCAGTGATAAATTTATTCTCGAGAGAGACTTTATAATAAATTCAACATTAGGAAGGCGTTATAATATTTTATTATTGACAGCGAAATTAAGCTTAAAATATTTATTTATTCATTATGTGGAATGATTAGAATTTTTTTTTAAAATTAAAACCTTTTTTCTCTTTATTGAAAGAAAATAAACTTGTTATACATACAAGTGTCATTATCTTTTTGAAATTTTTTATTTACCAAAAGAGGGAAAGAAAACTTTGTTCAAAAATATTAAAAATATTTTTTTTATTTCGAGTTTCAAGTATTATTAGTTTCTTTGCAAAAAAATACACTTTTAACTTAACAGATGTGGGTTTGTTGCTTATTTGTTGTGACCCCAGTAAAATACACTTTTAACTTAACAGATGTGGGTTTGTTACTTGTTATTTGTTGTGACCCCAGTAAAATACACTTTTAACCTAACAGATCCCAAGTGATGGATAGCTTGTTCGGAGTTTCGGTCCGATGGTAGGACACCTTACTCCTTCATCGGATAAGTTCTGACTGTTAAGATATTTATTGGAAATTTTTGGATCTTTTTGGGAATCGGGAAAGGATAGGTTTGTGGTAATTGTTTTGATTTTATGAATGATTATGAGAAATTATAAACGATTAAATACATATATAAATATGATGATATATACATAATATTAAATACAAATATACATAAATTTGTGTCGTCACACACTGTTTTATATTGAATGGGTGAAAAAAAAATGAATTGTGAATAAATTATAAGAATGAATATAGTAAATGTAGATAAGTAAATGAGTGGGGAAATGTGTGTGACTTTTATAAATATATTAAGGTGTAGAAAATGTTTATTGAAGGTGAGAAATGCGGTTGCCTATGGGGGTAAACTGTCTGCCGGAGGAATTATCGATGATGGGACCTAACAGATGTGGGTTTGTTACTTGTTATTTGTTGTGACCCCAGTAAAATACACTTTTAACTTAACGGATGTGGGTTTGTTGCTTGTTATTTGTTGTGACCCCAGTAAAATACACTTTTAACTTAACAGATGTGGGTTTGTTGCTTGTTATTTGTTGTGACCCCACTAAAATACACTTTTAACAACTTTACAGATGTGGATTTGTTGTTTGTTATTTGTTGCGATTCCAGTTAAATACATTTTGCCTGTATCTTACTGAAGACTTGGGTTTTGTTTTATTCCCGATGGTGACAATTTATTGATTATTATTTGATTCTTTCATGGAAAATTCTCAATAACTTGAAAAGTTGTGAAACCTAATTACGAGAATGTACCACATTGGCGTCCTACATTAATTCAAACTACTGTCAGGACTCTATCAAATAAACCCACTGGTTATTTATTTAATTAGCACAAGCAAAATTATTTTGAAACGGTTTACCTTTTTTTTAAATGCTTAAAACGTTCAATGTTGATAACATGTTAGTTCATATAAAGTTTTGCCAAGTACACAAAACAACCATCTGCTTTCTATTCCAAATTTATTTGGATGGATACAAAAAATAAGTCCAAAGATCTCATTAAAATTACATTTACTTTACATCAGCATTTATTTTGACTCTAATCTTTTTTCTTGATAATATGATTACTTAATTTATAAATTTAATATTGAAGAATTTTTGTTCATAATAAAATGATTATATCTGATTATAATTTTGTATTTTTTCCTGTACACTGGTAGATCACAACATCACCCTTATACACCAACATATACGAAAAGGTTGGACAACCCTGGTATATATAGACGAATTATACGCCCTTCTATATTTTTAATATTTTTTAAGAATTTTTCAATATAGGACAATGTTTTTAGGACGACTGCAGTGATTTTAAAAGAAATGATTCACTAATTAAAATTTTAAGCAAAATTTAAAAAAATTATACTTCGATGAACGTGAACATAACTAGTAGAAAATACATTATATTTTATTAAATTAAAATTAAATTTAAGTAAACAGATCTTCAGATAGCATTTATAGAATCTATTGCAATGATACAAACAAAAAATAAATTAAAACTAAATAAAACTACAAAATAAATAGTATAAAAATGTAATAATAAATTACAAAACAAATAATGAAGTGCTTGGTAGGTATTGAATTATGGGTAACGTTGTAATAAAAGGATACATTTATACAAAAAATTATTTATTACAAAATGAAACAAAACAAGAAGCACATTAAAAAAAAAATCGTTTAAATAAATAAAATTTTCTAGCGGATAACATTCAAATTATTTGTCAAAAAAAAAAACCTTTTTCGATGTAGGTACTTGTTAATTTTTTACTTTTCTTTTTTGAAAATGATTTGTTTGATTCAATACAAGGTGTTCGGGCAACAATGGACCAACTTTAAAAAAGGATAATAAACAATGCATCAAAGAGTGAGGTCGTAACAGCTTCAGTTAGTTTAAACAAGTTCAAAACTATTACAGATGTTCAGTTTATCAAAATACGAGATTAACATTAACATATAAGTATTGCTTTAACATCAGAATTATTATGAGTCTTTTAGTAATGTTCATAAGTATTTATCAGAATAATCAAGAGTTTTCTAGTAATGTTCACAAGTATCATTACTAATTTTTAGAATAATCAAAAGTTCTTTAGTAATGTTCATAAGTATTATTACTGATTTTCAGAATACTCATGAGTTTTCTGGTAATGTTCATAAAAGTTCCCTACCTTCAATCGTGTCATATATTTTCAATGATCTTCAAACCAATCATGAGGTCTTAAAGTGATTTTTTTAATTATAATGAGTTGTGTTGTATTGTATTACACTTCAGCTATTTTCGATTTATGATAATTCTTCCAACCAACCAGAAAGACTGAAAAACCTTACGTAAGAAACCAGGTTGGGATATTTTATTTCCTTTTTTTATACAACATCTCCAGAAAACTTCTAGCCAGATTGGCAGTCGAACTTTCTATAGTTCGGAAAATCTAGGATGAGTCGTATGACAGCTCACAAATTTGCCCCAATACAACCTTGTAACGATGTTCAGTAATTTTAATTATTTTATCAACTTTAATATAAGCCTCGATTCTTATAAATAGCAAGTTATTTAGGTAAATACATTACATAAAACTAACAATAATGACAAATTAGTACATCTTGTCACAAATAGCAAAAATGTGGCAGTTTGTTAAAATCAAATTATATTTGGTGATGTTTGTCAAAAGTCACTACGTTAGTCTGTATTGGCTAGGGATGGAGTATTCGATAATTGGATTTTCGATTTTTTTTTATACATAAATCGTAATTAGTGTTAATCCATAGTATTAATTAATACTATATAAAGATATTTGGCCTATTTAAAGATAGATACAAATCATACAATACATTAGAAAGTCAGTATAATGAAAATTAGGAATTAAAACGTCAGTTTAGAGAAAAACAATTGTTCGATTTATAAAAAAACTATTCGATTTGTAAAAAAAAACGATTTTACTCCATCCCTTTGTGACATGATGTTTTAAACATCGCACGGTTCATCCTAGACTTTCCGAAGTATACCAATTAGGTTACAACAGCTGTTAAGGAGGTAATAAATAACGTTTCTCAATGATTTGATAATATTTTGCGAAGTTTTTGATATTTATTTTAAATACGAAAATTGAATGTTATAAAACTAGAAAATTTATATTATTTTATAATAAAATAACTTAATCACTTTTATATAATTACAATTTATTAAATAAGGCAGTAATATTGGCTGGAAAATATTAAAAAAGAATTTTAACAACTATACTATAGTTTACCCACAAACAAAACATTGCAGGCTTAATAACATAATATTCTATAAAATTTAATAGAAATGGCAGTGCATAATTTGCGACAAGACTTAATATGCATAAAGTATACAAATAAATATCAAATGTTGATTTTAGAAAATGTGTTGTGAAATTTATGATATCAAATTTTTAATATATGGAAAAACAATATATATATATATATATATATATATATATATATATATATATATATATATATATATATATATATATATAGATTCAATTATTGATTGAGAAAAGAATATAAATGAAGTGGTCTTTTTAAAGATACATTAAAAAAAATCATTCAATCAATGATCACTTTATACAATAAATTTTAAGATTAATACATTTTCATATTATACAAATTTTGAGCATCGTTT
Source organism: Odontocerum albicorne (assembly GCA_949825065.1). NCBI lineage: Eukaryota > Metazoa > Arthropoda > Insecta > Trichoptera > Odontoceridae > Odontocerum > Odontocerum albicorne. Next base: position 30,049,476 of record OX463860.1, read on the forward strand.
TTGTCTTGGAGTTGAGTTTTTTTTAACGTGTACGTTGTATTCTCGAGAATAGTATAAAATTATATTATCAAAAGTATAAATTCTTAGCACAAGTGTAAGTAAAGTACAACAGATAATTCAAATGGTGTGAAACTGTTACCAGTTACCAGGGATCCAACAATAACAAACAGTTAACCAGTTATTGACTGCTAAAATAAATTCTTAGCACAAGTGTAAGTAAAGTACAACAGATAATGCAAATGGTGTGAAACTGTTACCAGTTACCAGGGATCCAACAATAACAAACAACCTGCAAATACTGAAGTCCCATGTTCTCAAAGTAACAGAGTAACAAAGTACATTGAGTAACAGAGTAACATGATATGCTTATCACAAATTGTCTCGATAGTTATTTACTCTAATTAAAAACTGTATGGACATTAATTCATTCAAATTCTCAAAACATAATCAGTTATTACTTATTATTAAGCAATATTTTTTCCATAATTTAAAAATAAAGACAAGAAAAATGGTTTACGAGTATTCACAGTTATCTATCTATGTTCTATACATTTATTTTTTTTGACAATAAACAATTTGGTATATGTATTTAATAAAATGCATTCTGTTTTAAAAATAAATATTTATTTATTGTATATTTTATTCATTGAGTATTACAAAAATACTTGCGATATTAACTAAGAAACAAGTTTTCTTTCAATCTCATTATATATTATGCCTATATCATTCTAAGTTTATTAGCCCTTAATAAAGTTATAACAGTTTGATTTTAAATCAAATGACAAATTCCACGGTTCAACCTTATATTGGTAACAACAGCAAAAACATTTAAAATATAGTCGAGAATTTTAATAACAGAAAATAAACGAAAAAAATTAAACAATTATTGACCACTGGATAAATATTCTTGATTCGATTTGACTGCCAAAAAAATTCATTTGGCAAAGTATTAAAATAAATGAATTATCCTGAAAATAGTTTTTTCAATTTTAGGCTTGTAGTCAACAGTGTAAATAAAATATTTCATATAAAATCAGTTGGTAACACATCAATATTATTATTTTCTGGATTTACAAAAATTATAATATTAAAAAAAAAAACAAAGTTAAATTAGATTTTGATAACTTAGGAGAGAGATAATACATTTAAAAAAAATTAAACACTAATATAAAAGAAAAATAAATAATTAAAAAATAATAATTAAATTAAAGATAAAAAAAAAATATAAGTAAGCACTTCGTACCAAATAAAAAAATAATTCAAATATCACGAGCAATAAGATAATTCGATGTTTTTTTTTTTTAAATATTTACTTTAAATCTCATTTATTAATGTCAAATTAATATTTTAATTGGAGAAATATAATTAAATAATGAGTATTCATGAAAAATGTCACTAGGATAAAGCACAAATACAAATATTTATCGAGTATTCAACAAGGCAGTTGACCATTAAGAATTATTTATTCTTTATGTATATATATATATTTTAAATGTTACATTCTTTACATACTATTTCATTTATCATTTGTACATGAATGTATGTTGAAATTATGTTATGCTACATGGAGTAGTGGCATAAAATCATGAACTTATTGCTGATTCATCTAAACACTCTTAGCTGAAAATCCTAAACAACAACGTACACTTTTCAGTTTATTTAAAATATCTAATACTTGTAAATTTACATCAACTGTATTGTATTACACTTTTGTTATATACAGTACAACCTGCCGGGATTATTTCTATCATATATCAATTTCTTCCAAACAACCAGAAAGATGTTGTTAGAAAGGCCTTGTTGTCTAACGGGTGTCTAACTGTTGAGGTAGTGCAAAATTCATTCTTTACAAGCTAATACAAAGCGATGTCATATTTTATAGATTATCTTAAAACAGGTAAAATGTGGGTTAGGTCCTTTTTTGCAAATAGATGTAAACATCCAAATACTGGTTTTTATAGTTTCGTGTCCGATTTGCATACTTGTTAATCATTCAAGCGTCGGACAGGCTTCACTTTCAGAATAATTTTAATATTTTACCTTTTTCATTTATTGTTTTACCTAACTAGGCCAAATTCTCAATTTAACATGGTTATACAGACTTTCTTGTGGGAACTTCACAATAAAAACTGCAGGCAGGCAGGCAACCTGACAATTTCAGTTGTTGCACCGTCAAATAAATTTATATGTGAGTTCTATCATACAGCAGGAGGGTATGCTAGGTCCAATTCATAGTCAACATAATGGCAGCTCAAAGTATTGTTGGTGTGTGATCTTATGATAAGCATCCAGGTACTGGGGTAGGCTGTGCACTATCATTGATTGATTTTACTTTCAGGCTTTTTTTTAATCAGAATTATGTCTTCTCAAGAACACAGGGAAACCTTAAAATACCTCCCATCTAAGTGTTTCTGTAATACAGCTCTCAATGTCTACCTGCCTTAGACTGAAACTGCTAATTTTCTTATTGTAAAAATAATCACTTTTGTACTGATGATGCGTTGGAAGTTATTGATTTATAATTAAGGTGCTGTTTTTGAAAAACATGTAAATTTTGCACTAAAAATTTACTTAATCATTTATTTTTGAGACAGATCAACAAATAATAGACTGGAACATTAAATTTTTTTGTTCATTTTGATAGTTCATACATTTTCAGTTAAAAATATTTAGATGAATCAACCTGAATGACTTTTGAATTTTTTTTTTGCATTTTCTGAAAAAAAAAATATATCAGTGAGTAACAACTTAAAAGTGTTTCTAAAAATTTATATGCATTTTTTAATTATAACAGTTTATTTATAACAGTTAATTAATATTTTGTTTTTTATTATTTCGATTGTTTTCTTTTCAAAAGTCATCTTAAGTTCAAAGATTTTATATATTAATCACTACATTTATATATTGGGAACTTTTTATTAACGGTAACTAATTTTTTTTAAACTATTTATTCATATAACTGTCAATTATAAGGTAGAATAAAATAATTATAATAAAAAAAAAATAAACAAGAAACTTAAATCTTTTACCACAAAAGCTAGGCGTAGAAACTTGAACATAATATGTATACAATTTAATATTATAAATTTTCAACAAACTCTTATGTAAAAAAAATCATATAAAAATTGTATTCTGTACAAAATATTTTGATATAAATAGTTAAATGGTCCTAATTATTTTTTTTAATTTATAACTAAATGAGTATTAAAATAATATGTAACGAGAATATACAAAAATAAATAATTAAAAATAATTTTCTTATAATAAATGTTTTTAATACATGGATCATATTTATAATTAAAAATACATTTCTTAATCAAATAGTAAATATATATAAAAATATAATTGAATTTATTTAAATTATTATTTTATATATATATTATTGGGCATATTGAGGCCGGCATAATTGGCAATATAATGATAATATTATTACAATAAAAATCTGAAATAGTGAAATTAATTCGATAGAATTTAAATTATTTTTTATAAATTTTTTTTGATGGCAAGAAATTTACCCAGGCAACGGCAACTTTTTTCTTTTTGATTTAGTACTTTAAAAGTATTATTTATAACGTCTATTAATATGTGGACATGATAAGGTTCGCTGACGATATTGCTATGGTTGCTGAAAGTGAAGAGGAACTACAAGAGGCCTTAACAACTATGGAAAGCATTCTTCAAAATAACTACAGTATGAAGATAAATAAAGACAAAACAAAGCTGCTGACTGTAGGCCGAGCGCAGCACCAGATGAGAATAGTGATGTCGGGTAAACCACTAAAGAACACCAAGGAGTTTGTCTACCTCGGGAGCAAAATAACATGGGACGGTCGGTCCAAGAGCGAGGTCGACAGCCGTATACATCAGGCTAGACTTGCATTTAATAAAAGGTCGAAAATAATAGAATCAAATAATATAGACCTAAAACTGAGAATACTCCTCATCAAGACCTATGTATGGAGTATCTTGATGTACGGCTGCGAGACATGGTGCCTATCCGAAAGAGATAGACGAAGACTAGAGGCTTTTGAGATGTGGTCCTATAGAAGACTATTAGGAATTTCCTGGAGAGACCGCATCACAAATGAAGAGGTTCTCCAACGAATCGAAGGAGGAAGGCACCTGCTCAGGATCCTGTCTGAAAGGCGTGTAAGATGGATCGGTCATATAATACGACAAGAGGGCCTCTTGCATGCCATAATGGAGGGTATGACCGAGGGGACGAACTCTAGGGGACGCCCACGCCGAGAGTACCTGGAGGACCTGTTGGTGGACGTGCGCTGCTCAACATATACAGACTTAAAAAGAGCCGCACAGGACAGGGGGGAATGGAGGAGAAGAGTTCAAATTGCTGCAAACCAGTCTTAGGACTGCAACCACGGAAGGATTAATTAATCATAGACATTATGTTTCTTCAAATATGTCAAAACATCTAGAATTTACTCTTTGTTGTTTGTTTCCATATAAGTTTAGAAATTTGGGTTTTCAGTACAATCTGGGGACCTTATAACCATGTGGCATTTTTTTCCATCCAACTAGAAATATGTTTAAAAGTCTTATGTGAAAAAGAACCTTTTTTTTGTGGTATCATTGGGAATTGAATCCGAAATCATTGGGTTGAAGAATTTTTTTCTTTTAACTATAGGGAGTGTCAAATTGCGCAGATATCGCGCCGCCTGGGGCACGTGCCCCGGTTGTCCCACCCTTGTTTCGGTCCTGGAGAACAGTGACAGATAACGGGTATTCACCCGAGATATTGATCGATTTAGGCGAGATATAAAAATTTGCTCGATTTAAAATTTCGCATCTCATAACTTCAAATGCCGCTACATCTCGATTTAGATTTTACCGTAAAAAAATATACAAATTGGAAAATCGTGCCGAGATGATGATAATCGGACAGTTATAAAATGGTATCGTTTTAAATTATTTCAACACAATTTATGACATGTTTATGGTCAACATTTAAAATTTATGACTTATTTTCGGGCGTACTCGGAACTTAAACGACGCTATAAGTCCAATTTACGAACTGGAACCAGATACACTATGTTTGATGCCAAACTCTCATAATCTGGGAGTTTGGGACAGTTGTCACCGGGCGTAACACTAAGGATAATAAAAAAACGGGGGTCAAATTAAAAAAAAAAAGTTTTTCATTAATATGGCCACGTCCTGTTTGCGCCCTTATCCACGCACTTAGGCTCTTTTTTGCTATCCAAAATTCCCAAATTTTTATTATTTTGTTGCCCCTCGAATTTCTATATTATAGTGAAATTTGAAGTGAAATTTAAAGCAATGAAGTGAAATTTGAAGCAATGAAAAATCTATTTATAGTGAAATTTGAAGCAATGAAACAACTTCTGATATTCATTTTATAAGAATAATATATGATATATATAGCTTTTGAATTGAATAATTGTTGTTTTTAGTATATTTATAACTGAGCGGATACATAGTTAATTTTGTAATATGTATAAAATATATGTATTTGTGAAACACACAGAAATAAAAAAAAGGAATATTATGATATCACTAATGTATCTAGTATCACTAATGTATCTAGTATCACTAATGTATCTAGTATCACTAATGTATCTAGTATCACTAATGTATCTAGTATCACTAATGTATCTAGTATCACTAATGTATCTAGTATCACTAATGTATCTAGATCACTAATGTATCTAGTATCACTAATGTTTAAACGTTTGTAGCCTGAATAAGTAAGTGTATGTATGGACAAAGACCACGCCGACGCATGGTCAAGTAATGATACAGTTTCAATTTTAAACCTCTATCCTTAGTTATATGTCAACAAGAGCCGATATAAGACGTGTTGTTTCGTTCTATTTTGAAATGATAACAATTGAATAATATTGCGCGGTTATTAAGGACATTTAGATGCCGACTTTATTTAATTTCTGCTGTGTTTTTCTCTTCTTTTGAAATAAATTTGATAATAACGTGATGTTCAGTTTTCAACATTTCAGAAAACAACGAAAAAACGTGTCTTCTGCCGGCCTCTAGTTGATACACTATTGAGGGTAGAAATATCAAAATTTAACTATAGCATCGTCTGACAGTGCGTCAGGTATGGCCAGCGTGGTATCTGTCCATACAAGCTCTAACTTGTTTAGGTCGCAAAGTTTTGGACCTTAGTGGTATACATATAGTATATGATGTGTGTAAAAAACATACTTTACGCATTTACTATACGAACGCATTTCGCAATTTCTATAAAGCTTTTGTATTTTAGTATAAAATTGGTGTAGGCTTCCACCTTATTCCTACACGATACTTAGCTTAGACTTTTTGCAAGGGGGCTCAGATTTTGTGTCTTGTCCCCGGGTGTAGAAAATCCTTGGTACGTCACTGGGCATAATATTGGTTGTTTACCATGTAAAATTTACTAACTAAAGGTTGCTGGACACGATAAAAAAATACACAACTTCCACGGCCTAGAGTTAAAACGTTAGTTCTTCACTCGAAACATTCTACCATAGTTCGAATCCCGATGGTTGCAATAAAATAAAATCGATATGTCTGTATACATTTTTTTTAATGAAATCTTTCATTTGTATTTTTAGAATGAGCAAATGCACATACGGAATTTATTCCATTTTTATAATCATCGAAATAAGTTGTAAGAGTATATCTTCTAAGACGGAAATAAGTGTCGAAAAATAATTGCGGATATCAGCTGTTACGTTGCCTGGGAATGACTAAGCAAACAAAATGTGTTAAAACTAAACAATTCGTTGTAAAATTCGATCAATTAGCTTCAATTCGTAAAATTAACTTTTACATTTTAATTTTAACAAGCAAAGTACGAAATCGAAGCATTCATTTACAACAGTTCTTTTGAAAATAACACAATATCTTTAATTTGTAAATTGTTTTTTACATAATAAATTGTATAATTTGGAATTGTTCATAATGGAATAAACTTAAAATAATATATTGTTAGTTATATTAAAAATGCGATCTTAAACATTGGAATGTATTTTGTTTAGTTAGGAATGTATAAATGTTTTTTTTTTTCAATTTCCATTATGACACCAAAATATAACTTTCGCTTTCCGTCAAATAACATTATTCAAACTCTTATTTTTTATTAATTCAATGATAATTGAAATAGCGTAAAAATATTAAAGGCTGTAAACCTAAGATTTATTGTATTTAATTATGATTTACAAACATTTTTTTTTACAAAAAACAGTAAGGATTTTGAAGTTTAATTGTAAATTATTATTTACTTTATCAAGTTGGATTCAAATTATAGATATTCTGTATAAATTTGTATCATATGCAAATTTTTATGTTTACGAATATAAAGTTTGAATGTAAATAGATATTTGTGGATTCAAATTACAGATATTCTGTAGAAAATTGTATTATATACACAGTTTTGTATTTACGAATATATTAAAAAAAAATTAATTGAATTTACAAAAAATCTTTTTTACAAACTACAATTAGATATAAAAAGTTTTATTGTAAATAAAAATCGTCTTTCAAAAGTTTGATTCAAATTACAAATAATTTACACAAAATTATTATTATTTTCGTTTTAAATACATTTTTATATTTCCGAATAAATATTTATAAAAGTATTTATAAAAGTGATTGAATCCACAAATCATTTTACAATATACTCGAATGTGTAACTTGAATGAAAAAGTTTATTGAAAAGTTAAAAAAAAGTTTATTGCGTGATTTGTTCACAATCACATATACATATGGTATGTGCACGTATTAGAAAAGATTAATTGTAAAATTTCTTGAGAAAGAAGTAAACAGATTTACAATTACAGATATTCATTCAAATGTTGAATTTTTAAAACACCTTTATTGAATGAATATTGCTATTTTTTTTAAATAAATAAGCGAATTAAAGGAAACAGCACTTATTAATATTTTGTAAAATTTGATTTCAATTATTCATTAAAAAATATACAACAATCACAGGCGGCACATTCCCTTTGTAAAGTGTAATTACATTTTGTAAATGCGGCTTTGTTTAAGGAAAGTATATTGAAAGTCAGATTTTAATAAATGCATATTTGTAAAGTTAAATTCAATTAAAGAATAATGTTATTTTGAGAAAAAGCGATATAGCAATGGTGAACCAATTAACCGTTTTTCAAATGTTTTTTTTTATCAAACAAAAACAGGAACCATACATTTTTTAAATATGTTCGCAGTGCCGAATTCGATGCAAATAATTTTAATTCCTAATAAGACATTCATTGTATTCGAACGATCAATTTGTGGGCTAAAAATTGATTCACCATTTGAAAAAATATTTAAAAAACAAAAAAAAAAAAAAATATGAAGAAAGCAAAAAATCACAGCACACGGCTTATTTAATAAATATTCATTTCGTTGACATTTTTTTTTCAATGTGATAACAATACAATTAATATAAAAAGCTTAGGAACAAAATATTTCTTAAAAATTTAAATGTGACATAATATTATATTTATCCAATGGAATTATGTTAAGCTTAAAACTAAAAAAATACTTTTACAATATTGTCATGTTTATTAAAAAAAATACTTTTTACAATTTTATATATAATATATATACTACCTTGATCAAACTGTTTTAGGACCGGCCACCGTGTGGCGCTGTCAGTCACCTGCTTGGAATTCTTTTTATTTTGTTAGGTTACCACATCTATCATTGACATTTCCCTACAAATTTCAGCGCCATAGCTTGACATTTGTAAAAGTTACGCTGTACTGAGTACATCTACCTTTGTGCGTGTTTTCGATTTTTTACAAGTTTGAAAATGGCATCAACTGTGCATCAACGAGTCTGCATTAAATTTTGTGTGAAAAACGGATTTAACGGTCAGCAGACCTTGGAAATTTTGGAGAAGTGTTTTTCGGTGGTACGAACGCTTCAGAAGTGGTCGTGAGTCGGTTGAGGATGACGAACGCAGTGGCAGTCAAAAACTGATGAAAACATCGATAAAATCAAAGAAATGTTGGCCGAAAACCGCAAATTGACTAACAGAGAGCTGGCAGAGGACTTGAACATCGCTTATGGATCCGCTCAAGACATTTTGGTAAGTGATTTGGGCCTCAGACGTGTCGCTGCAAAACTGGTGCCGAAACACCTCAATTTCATGCAAAAAAAGGATCGCGTTGAAATCGCGAAAGACATGATTTCCATGAGTTTTTGACTAAAAACAACACGAATACTATCCAGCAGTCTTCGAATTCACCTGATCTAGCTCCCTGCGACTTTTTCCTGTTCAACCGACTTAAAAAACCGCTTCGCGGAACGCGTTACAGCACCCGAGAGGATGTCATGAAAAAATCAAAAGACGACTCTGATGGACATACCGAAAATTGAGTACCAGCGGTGTTTCGAGGATTGGATCAAGCGCTAGCGTAAGTGCGTTGCAGTCGATGGGGATTACTTTGAAGGGGACCATATCGATTTTGATGAATAAACTTGTATTTTCGATTTTATGAATAAAGTCCTAAAACTTTTTGATCAAGGTAGTATATAAAATAAAATATCTTCACGAAATACACACTTTTTTAATCACTGATTTAATAAATATAATAACACATTTATTTCAAGTTTTGTCAAGTGTTTCAAATTTACAAATCAAATATATTTTTAAAATGTTGAAATACTCGTATTATATTGTATGAAAATAAATATATATTCTTTTCCTTTTTGAAAGTCGGGCAATATTTTTTTGGTGTATATTCTAAAATCTTTTTTATTTCGTACTAGCAATACATTATGTTTATTTTGCAAACAAAAAAAAACAATTTAAATGACTCAATATTTGAGTTAAGATCCTACTCATAACTTTACATTTAAGATTCATTTTCGGAGACAGGCTTTGACTTATTTTTACTGTTAAGATGAACACACTGAAAAGGCTAATTAAAAATGAAGTATTTTCTGTTTATTTTTTATATAAAAGGCGTCGAAATTTCTAGATAAAATGTTATAAAAACGATTCACATTTCAATTAATGTTTTTCCCAATTTCCCGATGGATAAACTAACGAGAGACCGAGGCCTGAATTTATAGACCAACCTAAACACTTACAGTACCCGGCGGTAAGTAACACACATCGGGATTATGCAAGAGACTGTCTGCCATAATCGGCTAACTTCGGCTTTGTAAAGTTTCGTCTCTGTCATTCATACACGTGTTCTATAGCGATTTGTCAGTCGTTACCGGACCGGACTGTTAGATATATGCATTGTGCGATAGAGATGTCGCTCTACAAAGCCTAAGTTAGCCGATTATGTCCGACAGTCTCTTTCTTAAGCCCGATGTATATTACTTACTGCCGGGCACTTGTAACTATTTTTTTACTGAAGAAATTAATGTTTTACATTAATTTTCGTACCGCAGATTTTTTAAATAAGGAAGTCACGTGGTTTCATTACCTCGCTTTAAATTTTGGGACGTATGTGGTTCGACTCTGAATACAAATTTTGGGACGTATGTGGTTCGACTCTGAATACAAATTTTGGAACGTATGTGGTTCGACTCTGAATACAAATTTTGGGACGTATGTGGTTCGACTCTGAATACAAATTTTCGAACGTATGTGGTTCGACTCTGAATACAAATTTTGGGACGTATGTGGTTCGACTCTGAATACAAATTTTGTGACATATGTGGTTCGACTCTGAATACAAATTTTGGAACGTATGTGGTTCGACTCTGAATACAAATTTTCGGACGTATGTGGTTCGACTCTGAATACAAATTTTGGGACGTATGTGGTTCGACTCTGAATACAAATTTTAGGATGTATGTGGTTCGACTCTGAATACAAATTTTGGGACGTATGTGGTTCGACTCTGAATACAAATTTTAGGATGTATGTGGTTCGACTCTGAATACAAATTTTAGGACGTATGTGGTTTGACTCTGAATACAAATTTTGGGACGTATGTGGTTCGACTCTGAATACAAATTTCGGGATGTATGTGGTTCGACTCTGAATACAAATTTCGGGATGTATGTGGTTCGACTCTGAATACAAATTTTGGGACGTATGTGGTTTGACTCTGAATACAAATTTTGGGACGTATGTGGTTCGACTCTGAATACAAATTTTGCGACGTATGTGGTTCGACTCTGAATACAAAGCACAAAATTTTAGAAGCTAGAAGTTATTATTTATTATTTAGTCCAAACGATGAATTCAGGCAGAGGTATTTACTATAAAAATCTTGATTTTTTTCTCACTAGTTCTTGCAATTATGGCTGAATCTTTTAATATACGAAATAATACAATAGTTCAATTTGTTTTAAGAAAGAACTGAATAATTGTACGATGAAAGTATTTTTCTAAACGAGACAGAAAACGGAAATGATTGCAGATGATAGGCCTTTGTCATAAAAAAACATAAACTTTTTATACGTCGACAAATAACTTGATATATTTATATTATATTATTTTTTTAAATATTTTAATTGTAAGAAACATCTGTCGGCAAGTTAACCTTTCCCTTCCTGTGCTAAAGAAATCCGCGCGTTCCGGTGCTGTGTATTCAATACTCATCAATACACATGTAAAAATGAGCGATTTAAAATCGGAAAAATAAGAATATTCATAAATTCGAAGTCAAAAGTGATAATAACTGAAATTTAATTGCTGAAAACATGAAAAAACATCGGCCGACGTTCACAAAACGGGCACAGAGACCACATTAAATGGATGCCCCAGAGTTACTTGAGAACTGAGACAGGACTCGGTCTCGGACTCTTATACCTCGAAGGAAGAAACACAATTGCGAACTAAGATTCTATTTCTTGCGTTCCCATATACCGAAGTAGAGTGAGACGTGAATAGCGTCGCTTCCTCCCCCATAGCGGTTTTTAGAATGAATATATCTACGTCACACACTGGCACACGTTTGATTGTATTGGTAAATTTATTCCCGATTTTCACAAAATATCTCTGATGTGGCCGATAAGTGCTAATTATTATTAATATTATTTTTTCATTCAATGCGTAAATGTATTACGGAGGAATACCTAAAATCTGAACCCAGTATTTATTATATTTATAGAGATATTAAAGTTTTTTAGAAGCAATGTGTACTAGTTACACATCACAGGTAGGGGAAGGGTTAAAGAGTCAATCTCTTTCTTATATGAAGTGATATGATTAAAATTTTTGACTATCAGATGAAAAATATTCGATGCGATAGAGTAATGCACTACAAATAACTTACCAAGATAATTGGGTTTATTTGCAAGGTTTATATAATATTAGGCAGGTGGTTTAATTCAGTAAACTTTTTTGTATCACGCCTTCTAGAGGACACATCTCTTACACACGGTTCCGTTATTAAATATGGCGCTTGCGAGTATAATAAAAACACGTTTTGGGAACAAATAAAGATAATAAAATATCAAGTAGACACAATGCCCGTTTCCTTAGCAAGACCTAACCAAGAAGTGGCGTGGTCCTCCATGGGCCCCTCTGACCTGACTTGCATCCCACAGGCTACGTCCACATGCTGCTCAGTCGTACCAACCATATAATTCAACACAGAAAACAACAATACTAACACAATTTATCACACCAGATACGGCTTCCATTCATAAAAGGGAAAATATATATGCATTTAATAACAATCTTGCTTTAATTATAATACAATGGCGTTCAATAAAATTAATGCAACGTAAGTATTTTGCATAAAATATCCAACTCGCGTGGCATATCGAATGAGCAACTTCAATCATTTATGTGTAAAAATACCAAGTCTGTTATACGTATATTTTATATTTACCACAGCGCAAGAACTGATTATTCCTAAGTGGATAGAAAAAAAACACCTGTCGACTCGATGGAGCTGTCAGTAAAGATATCACCTGGAAATCAATTGCTTTGGCCTACTTGAAAAGACTGCGATTACGGATAACTATACTCAAGAAAATGTAGCATGGTCCCTGTGACGTTTGAAATGTCACGTCTCAAAGGGATGGGGTCAAATCGTTTTTTTTTTACAAATCGAATCGTTTTTTTATAAATCGAAAAATTCTTTTTCTCTAAACTGACGTTTTAATTCCTAATTTTCATTATACTGACTTTCTAATGTATTGTATGATTTCTATCTATCTTTAAATAGGCCAAGATCCACTATGAATTAATACTAATTACGAACATTTAATTTTATGTATAAAAAAATCGAAAATCCAATTATCGTATACCCCATCTAACGACTAACGTAGTGACTTTTGACAAATGTCACCAAATATTATTTGATTTTAACAAACTGCCATATTTTTGTTAATTTGTAACGAGATGTATTAATTTGTCATTATTGTTAGTTTTATGTAATGTATTTACCTAAATAACTTGCTATTTATTAGAATCGAGGCTTATATTAAAGTTGATAAAATAAGTAAAATTACTGAACATCGTTACAAGGTTTTATTGGGGAAAATTTGTGAAACGTCACAGTGACCATGCTACATTTTCTTTAGTATAGATGCAAGATGAACATATAAAGATGGGGTTTAATAAACGAAATTAGCGCTGAATGTGATTTTGGAGATATAAAGGACTCATAACACGTGTTACTTTGTCCGAACATCGGGACTCCACGTTTTGGGTAGGTGAAAAAAGCGATTAGTATGTTTCCTCTAATATCTCAAAACAAGTAAAATACGTATTGAATCTTTATACGAGCCCATTTTTAAAAATAAACATTCCGATTCTAACTTTTTTGAGACATTTTTGAGAAAATGTAAGACCATTTTGTGTGGTTTGAGATTCTTTGTAATTAAATTAAATTATTAAATACGTATATCCTTATTAGGGTAGGCAGACAGAACAGATTTCCATTTCATACTATCCTGGCATACATTTATCCCTCCTGTTACAACTATATACTTCGTCACGCATTATCTCCTATTATGACGACTTTTCACTCGTCTCACTTTCAGAATTTGATTTATTTGGCCTTGCCACGTTTTTCTAGGTCTTCCTAAACTTCTGTACTACTCGTATAGATTATCTTTTATCACTCATTCTGTAAACGTGACTCCGAACCCTCTCAATCTCCTTTTTTCATCTTAAGTATTGCATCTTTTCTAATTTCTTCATTCCTCATTCTGTTATAACTATGACTTCCAATAAAGTTCCAATAAACTGAAAAAGGTTGTGTTTTGTGGGATTAATATTATTTTGCATATATAAATTACACGTCCATATATATTTTTATGATCTCAGTATAAATCAGACGCATATCTGCAGGTTTTTATGATTGTGGGAGCTATAAAAGGCGATAGCAAGTGTATACAGCCTCATATAGGAGAGAGTGGCGTTGATTTTAATGGGAGACCCAATAAAAATTCCCTCCGTCTGAATACAATACTCAATTTAATGAAGCTTTCTTAAGAAAAAGGAAAGAGATTGATGGTTTAAAAGCTCTCAATGGTAAAGTGGAGCAAAATTTCACCATACATAAATTGCATGTATAAATATGAACCATGTCTTAAATGAGTAGTTTAATATTTTAAATGGGGTCGAACAAGGATGCGTTATGTCCTCTGGTTGTTTGATATCTACATAGATTCATGTGGTAAGGAATAACAGAGGTCAACGTCGAATGGGAATGTGTGCAGATTTATAATACAATAATTGGGTAACTTCATGTCTGGTTCGGTGAATATTTTTAATGAAGATGTTCTTGAGTTTAGGAGGAACCTTCTCCAGTTTTTCCTTTATCAAAGTTTTTAACTGTAAGCTTACTCTTTAGCTTTTTTTCAACTTATTTTTTTTATTTGTATTATAATGTTTTCAATAATATCCCCTTAAGATGGATTGTATTTTGTAAAATGTTAAGTCATATTTGACGTGTCGTGTATTGTTGATTCCTTTTGTTGTGGATATTTAGGCAACATGTTTTGAAAGACATGTGTATCATAAATTGTAAGCTTTGTTTTTTTACGATATTGATAAATAATAATGCTGTAGCGATGCGTGCATTGAGAAGAATAAATGTTGTAGAAATACGTACATTGAGAAGAATAAATGTTGTAGAAATACGTGCATTGAGAAGAATAAATGTTGTAGAAATACGTGCATTGAGAAGAATAAATGTTGTAGAAATACGTACATTGAGAAGAATAAATGTTGTAGAAATACGTACATTGAGAATAATAAATGTTGTAGAAATACGTGCATTGAGAAGAATAAATGTTGTTGAAATACGTACATTGAGAAGAAAACATTAAGTGACGATTTATGACAGAATACGGAATGAAGTGACAAGGGATGAATGTAAACTTAAGGCTGATGGGTTATGTAAGGTTGATAAGTGTACGTTGATATGGTTTGGGCATGTAGAACGAATGAAAGAAGAAATTCCAGAAAATGTATGAGAAGGGGTATAGATGTGGAAGAAGCTAAATATGTGTGTCGAGGTAGGAAGGTTTGGCGCTCTATCTGCTTACCTTGACATAGAGATCGTGATTGTACGTATGTATGTATAAATTAATCGCATTGTAGCGAAATCGCGTAAGGCGGAATCGTGTGTATAAGGGTCGATATCTGTACTGCATATTTCCTTAAAGCTGAGGTTTCGATTACAATCAATTAATGATGAGTTTTTATGGGCTTTTTTTAAACTGTTTGGAAAATTGGAAACTTGGAGAAACGATGAAACAGTGAAAGATGCTTTAGACCGACTATACTAAAGAAAATGTAGCATGGCCCCTGTGACGTTTCACAAATTTGCCCCAATACAATATTGTAACGACGTTCAGTAATTTTTATTATTTTTATCAACTTTAATATAAGCCTCGATTCTAATAAATAGCAAGTTATTTAGGTAAATACATCACATAAACCTAACAATAATGACAATTTAATACATCTCATTACAAATTAGCAAAAATATGTCAGTTTGTTAAAAGCAAATAATATTTGGCGACGTTCGTCAAAAGTCACTACGTTAGTCTGCATTGGCTAGGGATGGGGTATACGATAATTGGATTTTCGATTTTTTTTATATATAAAATTAAATATTCGTAATTAGTATTAATTCATAGTGGATCTTGGCCTATTTATTTAAAGATATACAAATCATACAATACATTAAAAAGTCAGTATCATGAAAATCAGGAATTAAAACGTCAGTTTGGAGAAAAACTATTTTTCGATTTATAAAAAAAACGATTCGGTTTGTAAGAAAAAACGATTTTACCCCATCCTTTTGAGACATGACATTTCAAACGTGACAGGGACCATGCTGCATTTTCTTGAGTATAATTAAAAGATCGCCCCTAGCCGTTGATCCAGATATTACTTAAAACTATCATATACTATATGTAGAAGATTTATCGAAAGTTGTAATGGGGGTCACGATATACCATAGAGTAATGAGTTAACACGACCGAGAAATAAATGTTAAAAAGCGAAAGTGATTAAAATAAGCAAGAATCACAATGATGCATTAATTGAAAAGCAAATATAAAAAAAAAATATGACAAAAATTGGCTAATTAAGAGCACACGAATTGGCAATAAAAAGATCGCTCCAGTTAAGTGAATTTCTCTCCATTTCTTCATATACAAAATCATCGCAATTAAATAAATTTTCGCGAAAGTTTCTACTTTGCCGACGACACGAATCTCTCGCGCACTGTGGTTATATACGGCCGATTTTTGTTTTATTCTGGCAAGAATTACATCCGACGAGGCTATTTATGGCAACAATACTTTGTTCTTTATTAACATTAACCTTCGCAGTACGTTTGGACTGAAAATAAAATAGAAAAATTAACACTTCTAAAAAAATCTACACAATAATTTAACTTTACAAAAATAATACTGTTTTACAGTGCTTTTGTAAAGCGAAACAGGCCTGTCACTTTAATTTAAGTCTATTGTGATTTTTTTTTCTCATTTAAGTGTTAAATCATTCTTTTTAAAAATGGAGTTCTGCAAAATAAAAAAATGGGATTTTTCCTAATTAATACCTATAATTTAAGCAAGTTGTTAGTATTTATATCAGGGAGTTAATAAGAGTGAGTACAGTACCCGGCGGTAAGTAATACACATCGGGCTTAAGAAAGAGACTGTCGACCATAATCGGCTAACTTCGGCTTTGTAGATCGTTGTCTCTGTCATTCATACGCGTGGTCCGTCGCGATTTGTCAAGCGTTCTAGGGTGTGATCGTGTGACAGAGACGACGCTCTACAAAGCCGAAGTTAGCCGATTATGGTCGACAGTCTCTTCCTTAAGCCCGATATATATTACTTACCGCCGGGTACTGTACATCAATTAATAGTATTGTTGCCTATGCGTTTCTTATTTTCAACATGTGCGATGACGAACTTGGAATTCCGTAACAACTGGTAGTTCTTACCACGAAAGCTCGATTATTGGGGCAGACAATTATACTATTTCCCGGCCACACTCTTCAACATTTTCACATAATTGATTCAAATAAGTTGAATAAATTAATAAAATAATTGAAGTCTGAAAGTAAAGTCGACCCGTTTTTCGCAGGGATTCAAACCCTGAACGCGTGAATGGATCTATTATATATGTTGATTAGTGTTCTCTAGCATTATACCATTTCGTTGGCGCCATGGTCTAAAAGTTATTAGGCTTGCTTAGGTTTCAAATGTTCCTGATTCGTTTTGGCGGATCGTGACATTGGTTTCACTTTTAACTCAATTTATTTATAAACTGGCACATATTAATTAACTGTCTAGTATACATTTTGGAAGTATTTTTGTAATGATTTTGTATTATATTACAGTTTCGCTGTACAACCTGGTGGGTTTATTGCCATGTAGCAATCTCTTCCCATTAACCTGGGTACTAACTAGTTTTGATTTGAGTGTTATATAACATATTTTTGGTTTGTATATTAGCGATTATTACATGGCAATTTCCCTGCAATGTTGTATTGTACAATAACCTGGGAGGTTTATTGTGATATGGAAATCTTTTATAACCAAACAAAAATATGTTTTACAGGCTTAAAGTAAAAATCAGACTGAAACTAATTAAAAAAATGTTGTTGGAAAATGGGTACTTTACTAAGTAGGCCACGGTGTATACTTACATAAATATACATTTTTTTACGAATCAATGCCACTTATATTTTTTAGACTTGTTCCAGTGTACAGAAAAGGTTAAAAGTTTTGGCGGGCTTAGTTTTAATTTTTGGCAGTCATAGACAATAATGAATTTGATGGACGAGTGTTTTCTTAGAAAATTGTGCACTTACATCAATTACATCGTTGCATTTCGAAGAAAGCTTTACATTGTTATTAAAGTTATTACGGGTTGAATTAAGACCGACTTTGAGTAAATCTGTAGCGGTACGGACTTCCGCTTCATTATTATAAATAATAATAAGTGTTCAAACGATTTGTTTTTATTGTTTAAAATAACCTATTTATGCCCAAAAAAAAGGTCTTGTTTAGATTGTGCTATTTATGTTGATAATGTGTACTTTATATTTATTACTTGAATTGATAATAAGATTAACGACCTTCGTGACCTAGTTGATACGACGCTTGACTTCCACCCAAAAGTTTCGAATTCGATTCTCGATAATACCAAAAAAATAAACTATAAGTATTGCCCCTGTATGGTACAAAAAGTTCATCCAGTAACAATAATTGTACGTGGCGTGTACGTGTGTGAGTATTGTTGCCTTTACACATGTGGTAGGATTGCCAACACGTGAAATGATAAGCCATGAGTTCCGTACCTACTCCAGTGGTTCTAAGCATGAAGATTAGATAACTGCATGGAATTAGAGTAGGCATGAAACATACGATTCGTCATTGCATTTATTAATTATGCTACCACGTGTGACGAAGTAACAACACTTCCACAAATCAAACGCACGTGATTATTGCCATCACAAAAAAACTCAATTATTACCATGTGATAAGTTTTCTAACCAATCCGAAAATAGTAAATAAAAACAGTTAAATGGTCGCAAAAATTATTATTCAAATTGTTTTTAATTTGTACTTATTTCATAAACTATAAATAACAACAATAAAAGTTAGATATCATAGATTGAAGGAAAAAGAAAGCATGCTGAAGAGGAAAGGAAAATCTAGAATGAAACACGTAATAATATTATTGTAACTTGAAATTAAGAGGTTTTCCAATTGCTTTTAAAAATGCCTTATTAACAAAGCCAGGAAAATTACCACATAGGCTTTGATTAAAAAAAAAAACAGTGTCGCAACTTGAGTTGAAGATAACTGACTAAAATTTATGTCGGGGATTTTTTTATTGAATACAAGTAAAATATCTAAATAAATTATTTAATGAAATCTTATATCATAATTGCAACAATTAAAATACACCATAAATTTATATTATAATCCTTCGATAACGCAGTAAAATTAGTTATTTTGAAATGATTAGATAATGTATTAATATTTTTATAAGAATATTATTTCAATAAAAAATGATAACTGTAGTTCGATGGCCCGCCTGTCTGCACGTGAGATTATTACAATATCGCTTAAGATATACAATGGAGGAACAATATTTTATCTTTCTGATTAAATGTCAGCATTGCATTATAATTTGTAATTTGTGATATAATGCCGTCGTAATGTCACCGCCTAGTCTATGATCTAGTTTCAATATAATGGCACTATGTGTAGCGTCGTTTTTTTTTATCGTTTTGTTTATGATCATACCGTTCTTTGTCTCTGGTTTTGGATAATGGTAAAGGTTAGGTTAGATTTATTTTTTTAAAGGCAACTTTGTTATTTTTAATATTTATATTTTAAAGTTATATTAAATACTATTATAATAACTTGAACGACCTCCGTGGTCTAGTTGGTAAGAAGCTTGACTCTAACCCGATGATGTCTGATTCGATTCCCGATGTTATGCAATAAATTAAAAATCGTCTAGTAATGATATTCACAAATGATTGACTTGACACTCTTGCAAGTGTTGTTACCTCTTTACGTGTTGTATAATATTACAAACACATGCGATGACGAACCGCGGGTATCTTGCATATCCCCCAAAAGATAAAAAAAGTAAGACTTTGACACCTTTGCAAAAACTTAATAACTTTATGCTCGTGACAGCACAAATGTTGTACTTGCACAAAGAGGATAAGCCTTATCAGGTACGCATATCTACTGTTTTTGTACAGTAAATAACGATTATATATAATACAAAAGATATACAGAGGTAACCATTGGAGTAAGTAATGACTTGGGACTCTGAACTGTATTTTTAAAAATAAATGTATTCGTTTTTCTCAGAAAATATGCTATTTTTCTTTTGTACAAGTGAGTTATTTTTATTCTCGTAATCCTCCTGTGGGCTGCAACTCACACGTTGAGAAACTGGATTAATGGGGTCGAAGATAATATTGTCTCCCGGCATGCTTTGCAATATATCTGAATCACCAGTTCGAATATTTTGAATGGTACCACAGGAATGAAAAAAACACGGTTATAACTAACCCGGTTATAATAACCAGATCTGAAAAACACGGTTATAATAAACACGGTTATAATAACCAGATCTGGTTTAGCCAATGTTTCGAGCATCTTTCTACCTTTGTATAATGTTATATTTAGTCGGTCATGTTAATGATTCATTTTTATAAGTAACATTGCACAACTAGGAGATGGTTTCTGCGCATTTTTGTCTCATGAAATATACATTATAGCCTTTATCAAAACATTTAAATCAAACTGAGCGATATTAAATCGTTCTTTATATTTGGTTTGAGGTACTTTTTAGCAGAAATAACGCAATACGAAAACTATAGCCCGAATTCATTTGATTCCGAAGTATGTAAAGTAAATTTTCTTGCAAATTTATCATTTGTCAAATAACGGAGTAACATAGTTTCATGACGAAAAAAAATAATATGACATACGCGTAAAAATAATATGACATACGTGACTATTGGTTATACAAATAATGGGTTTTTAATAATATGAACTTTTGATGAATCGAAAGATCTTTCAGTTGATTATTTATTACTATAATTATAAAACAAACTAACTATTAATGTTGATCGTTAATTCGGTTGACATTTTGACAATTTTTTTGAGTTTTTATCTGTTACTTTACCTTTAAAGTTAGTTAAATGTAGTTTCTCCCTGACATTTTCCAGTTAGTTTCGTTCTGTTGTTGTATTCTAGGAGTGGCAGACGACCATGTTTCTTTTGATACATGAAAATTCCATTCCTTGTACAGTGTCCGACATAATAATGTTCTTCTACGAAGCATCCACGAGCAGCCTGCATCATTCTGCAAGGCAGTAATTTCAGTTTGATGGCCTTGCAAATAGACGATTCTCAAAGTAGTTTGTTGTGGTCGCAATGAAATTGTGATTTACCCAGTTTTTACATCGAGATGATTATAAGATAAAAGACGAGAAAATAGAAGTTGTTTGTTTGTACTTAATGACAGTTTGAAGACTTGTTTGTTAAATCTGCATCAATTTTATTCTTACATGACTTGTAAATGAGTTGGTTAATGAAATTTTAAAGATGTAAATGAACGCGTTGCAAGTTATTACAATGAATTTGTATATACACGTATATTAAAACATGATTTATCTTGGAATGGTTTGTATAATAACATGTATTGCTTGTTATCAAGAAAATGCTTAAACTTGTGTTTATACATACTCGTACATGCAAACATGCCACTGTCTTCCTATCCTACACTCAACGTAGACATATTTATTTGTATAATATTTTTAATCTATCAATAATAGTGGGTTCAAATCCCGAGTTTGAGCGCCCTTGAAGATACTTATGAATTGTTCTTTATTACTGTAGGGATCCACGGTCGTCGCGGAATATTGTCGCATACATACGGTTAATGACCGATGAGATTCGCATTCCTCGACAAATTTAAATAAACAGTCCAAAGTACATACGCCGTCCATTCAAGTCCAAAGATCACCCGCCGGCCAGTCATCCCGTAGCGAGCGTAGACACCATCACGCCATTTCCCTATCGGTGTAGGCAGAGAGAACAGATTTACAACTTTATCTATCTCGACACAAAATTTCACCTCTTCCACATACATATATACACCTTTTGATACAACTCCTACAATTTCTCTAACTTTCTACGTTTCCCTCTTTCAAAATATAATTCACTTGATCCAACCATACTTTCCTCGGTCTTCCTCTCATACACCTTCCACTCACACTTTACTATATATTTGTTTTGATAATATTTCTTCTAATTCGTTCCATCTCGTCTTAATTCATTATGTTTGGATTGTGGATAGTAAAAATTAAACAAAAAAATAGGGAATTTTTATTAACGACTAACTTTTACGATTTCATTTCACTTTTGATCATACCATACTTCATTGGTATTCCTCTACCACGACTTCCACTCACATTTGCACTGTATATTTGTTTTATTAAGATTTCTTCATTCATTCGTTCCACGTGCAAAAACCTTCTCAGAATGATCTTCTATATCTTATATATTTTTCATTATGGCAAACTAAATTTTAGTAAAATACGATGTAATGTATTAAAAAGTGGACGGGGGTAAAATTGGTAGAGACTGAATAAATGACGTAAAAAAAACCTAATATCATAATTTACGAGTATGACAAAATACTGAATGAAGTGGTTAAGAATATTGGATATGTAGAACGAATAAATAAAGATGTATTGGATATGTAGAACGAATAAATAAAGATGTATTGGATATGTAGAACGAATAAATAAAGATGTATTGGATATGTAGAGCGAATAAATAAAGATGTATTGGATATGTAGAACGAATAAATAAAGATGTATTGGATATGTAGAACGAATAAATAAAGATGTGTGGGATATGTAGAACGAATAAATAAAGATGTATTGGATATGTAGAGCGAATAAATAATCATATTACTAGATATTCAAAGTAAGACATGCATTTATACAGCATTTATTCGTCACTTATCATTCCCTTGCTATGTCCTACGCTTCGCTTCCATGCATCACGGTTTCAGACATCAAATATGTTTATAAAAATATAAGCAATAATCCACAGTAAAGATCTGGACGATTTTGAGTTGAAGAAGTGCTGATCTCAAGAAACGAAACTCGGTCGATCCAGTTTGCGGAATGTGGAATGTTTGAATAGACGTATTAAAACTTAAACTGTAATTTAAAGACCGCTCGATTTGGCTTTTGTCTTCTCCATTGACTATAAAACATCCAGGAAACAATCATTTTCAAATGCAAGCGTTTACATAAATTGTTCTCTATTTAATATGTATTTTGTTTGCTTCTCGTGTATCTTTATTTGCGGTCTTCTTTTAAGAGTTGAAACCTTTTTATCTTTGCTATTAAATATGTCAAATACTTAAAGGTTTCAAATGGGTTCATACAAATGGGGTGGCGTCCATAGATGCCGTGGAGGCGCTGCATCGTCGCATAAAAATAATATTCTGTATTAAAAAAAAAAAAAAATATATATATATATATATATATATATATATATATATATATATATATATATATATATATATATATATATATATATATATATATATATATATATATATATATATATATATATATATATATATATATATATATATATATATATATATATATATATATATATATATATATATATATATATATATATATATATTTAATTTGGCGAGTTTATTGCTATGTGACAATCTCTTCCAACCAACCAGAAATATGTTTTTAATGGGTCCTAAATGAAAACCAGACTGGTATCCATAAATTCATTTTAGCATACAAAATAATATTAATAATTTCCCGGCTTTAAGCTAGTGTATTATTATTTTAATATAATTTATTTTAACAAGCGCTGGCCTTTTCTGAATATTTATTTATTTATTTAATCAATGACACAACAGTGTCTTTTATATACAAATAAACATATGACAAGTTGTACAAGTGCTTAAAATTATTGTTATCAACAGTATCCCCCAACTCAAAAGTCTTGCCACGTCACTGGTTCATACAAATACCTAAACAACTTTCACCTCGTATACATGCATACATCTCGTTATCCACATTCTTCATCGAGTATTATTCATACTTCTAACTTTACCTTTTATAATATCTGGTCCATTTGATCAAACCATATTCTTCTCAGTCTACCTCTTCTACGCACACTTTGTACTTCTGATTTGTGTACTTAAATAGTCATTCTTTTGCCATTCATTGTCTCCACATGTCCTAACTATCTTCATGTTCCTTTTTGAACCTTACTTACCACCTTCTTTCATACATTGATAGTCCATTTTTTTAAGTGTTCGCGTCTCCAGCATTAATCTTATTTGTATTATTCTTCAACCAATTCTGGCTTCACTTCCATACGGCAAGATGGGCACCAACACACCATGATATTTTATCATTTTTGCAACTTTTGATATAACGTGATTGTTGTATATTACATTAAGTTAGATAATAGGTTGTTGTATATTACTCGTACATTAAGTTAGATAATCGTAATTGTTGTATATTACATTACGTTAGATAATCCCAGGTTTTGAAATTTAAAATGATAAACTATTCAAATATTTAAAAAAAAAGTTAGATAACAAATAGAACATAAATTTTGATGAAAACGAAATTAAATCGTTAATATTCAAATTATACGAGTATTTAAAAAAAGTTCTTCTTTAAACTGAAAAATATACAGTATAGCGTTTTTTTTTACTGGGTTTCAAAAAAGTCATGAATATTTAAAAATAAACAACTTTGTATATATCATACATACTCATACGTACTATTAACCTGTCGAGGTAGGCAGATAGGACAGAGTGCCATACTTTCTTACATCAACATACATTCTTAGTCTCTTCTACATCTATACACCTTCTCATTAAACTTTTACTGGTTCTCTGGATTTCTACGTTTCTTTCTTTCAGAATTTGATTAACTTGATCCAACCATACTTTCCTTGGTCTTCCTAGCTGAAGAATTATTCCGTCTGAAGAGAGCGTCGGAACAGTGTAGCGGAGATTAATGTAATAAGCGGAGTAAAAAGAATATTGTAAAATATTTTAATATGAAGTTCTATAAATGTTAAAGCCGGAACATAATGCTCATATCGCTTGAAGAGGGCGTCGAGATAGGAAGTAGAAACACGTGTAACGGAGACTAATGTAATTAGCGGAGTAAAAAGAATATTGTAAAATATTTTAATATGAAGTTCTACAAATGTTAAAGCCGGAACATAATGCTCATTCCGCTTGAAGAGGGCGTCTGGATAGGAAGTAGAAACACGTGTAGCGGAAATTTTATGTGATTTGAGGAATAAAAAAGATATCAGGTTCCGAAGATGTCGGCATTTTGAGATCACCGATCATTGATCACAGACCACTGATCTAAACGAACCGTAATATATGCGTTGAACATTAAACAATCTAAACTAGCCTTAATAATAATTTTGACAGGCAGCAACTCTGAAATGAAGAAAATATTGCTCGGACAGCTTTTACAAGTAATTTTCTCCACACGCATTGTTCAAACGTCATAAAGAAATACAACACTCTATGGTATATTTTTTGCTAGGCATAATTTAACACGCTGTGTTGCGAAATAATCGCTGGTGAATCTGTAATATCTAATTAATTGTTGATATTTGATAAATTATTTTTGTATTAGGCCCACACAAGGTGCAGAAGTTTTAATTATTTTTAAATAGATTACACACAGTAAAATAATTCTCCATGTGATTGCAACATATTGTTATCTAAACTAGCTTAATTCGTATTTAATAATACATTACTTTTGAACGTGTAGATTTCTCGGCAAAGTAAACATTCAATCGGTCGACCCCCTATTTTTTTTTTAAGTAAGCGATCTTTTAAATGAAATTTAAACACGATATTTAACGTCTATGGGCGTCGGAATGGAGTGTAATTGGCGCAAATAAGGGCTATGAATATAAATCAACCCACCAATCTATTCCTACGAAACCGTGTTTTTTATATATGATGGGACTTAACAAGATGGAAGTGTCAATAATGTGGAGCTTGCAGATTGGTACTTCATGGTTGGTAGTCATCTTGACAGAATAGGTATCATGGAGGATGCCGGCTAAGAGTGTGGTCTAGATGATGAGACTATACGTATAATAGATCATCTGTGCTTTACGTGACATATTTAATGATCTAAATGCTATATCTTTTCCACGTCCAATGAGTGTTGCATTTTAATTTTATTATCAATAATTTCATTTACTGATATAACATTTTTGGCATTGACATGGTGGCTCAAATCATTCTAGTGTGTGTAGATTGCATTATTAAAAAAATAAGTTTGCTATTTTCACTATACTTGAGAAAATGTAGGATGGTCCCTGGTACGTTTGAAACGTCATTTCTCAAAGGGTTTTTTTATAAATTGAAAAATTGTTTTTCTCTAAACTGACGTTTTAATTCCTAATTTTCATTATACTGACTTTCTAATGTATTGTATGATTTGTATATATCTTTAAATAGGCCAAGATCCACTGTGAATTAATACTAATTACGAATATTAAATTTTATATATAAAAAAATCGAAAATCCAATTATCGTATACCCCATCCCTAGCCAATGCAGACTAACGTAGTGACTTTTGACAAACGTTACCAAATATTATTTGATTTTAACAAACTGTCACATTTTTGCAAATTTTTAACAAGATGTATTAATTTGTCATTATTGTTAGTTTTATGTAACGTTTTTACCTAAATAACTTGCTATTTATTAGAATCGAGGCTTATATTAAAGTAGATAAAATAATTGAAATGACTAAACGTCGTTACAAGGTTGTATTGGTGCTAATTTGTGAACTGTCGCAGGAACCATGCTACATTTTCTCTAGTATAATTACATTGAACCTTGCGACCCGTGTTTCTTCCCTTATATCTAGAAGCTCTCTTCAGGCTGAATAATTCCGGTTTGTTACTATAGCAATACTCTTAGCAGGATGAATTCGTTAACCGAAAAAAAACTTTGGTCCAACTGGCGTCGGATTGAATCGAAAGTGTATGTGATCTATTGCGAGCTCAATGGAATCTCGTATCGTTCATAAAGATGTCTTGGGAAATTAATTAACTCAATCGAATCTCGTATCGATCATAGAGATGTCTTGGGAAATTCATTATCTCAATCGAATCTCGTATCGTTCATAGAGATGTCTTGGGAAATTCATTAACTCAATCGAATCTCGTATCGTTCATAGAGATGTCTTGGGAAATTCATTAACTCAATCGAATCTCGTATCGTTCATAAAGATGTCTTGGGAAATTCATTAACTCAATCGAATCTCGTATCGTTCATAAAGATATCTTGGAACATTCACTAACTCAAACGAATCTAGTATCGTTCATAAAGATGTCTTGGGAAATTCGTTAACTCAATCGAATCTCCTATCGTTCATAGAGATGTCTTGGGAAATTCATTAACTCAATCGAATCTCGTATCGTTCATAAAGATGTCTTGGGAAATTCATCAACTCAATCGAATCTCGTATCGTTCATTAAGATGTCTTGGGAAATTCATTAACTCAATCGAATCTCGTATCGTTCATAGAGATGTCTTGGGAAATTCATTAACTCAATCGAATCTCGTATCGTTCATAAAGATGTCTTGGGAAATTCATTAACTCAATCGAATCTCGTATCGTTCATAGAGATGTCTTGGGAAATTCATTAACTCAATCGAATCTCGTATCGTTCATAGAGATGTCTTGGGAAATTCATTAACTCAATCGAATCTCGTATCGTTCATAGAGATGTCTTGGGAAATTCATTAACTCAATCGAATCTCGTATCGTTCATAAAGATGTCTTCGTAAATTCATTAACTCAATCGAATCTCGTATCGTTCATAGAGATGTCTTGGGAAATTCATTAACTCAATCGAATCTCGTATCGTTTATAGAGATGTCTTGGGAAATTCATTAACTCAATCGAATCTCGTATCGTTCATAAAGATGTCTTGGGAAATTCATCAACTCAATCGAATCTCGTATCGTTCATTAAGATGTCTTGGGAAATTCATTAACTCAATCGAATCTCGTATCGTTCATAGAGATGTCTTGGGAAATTCATTAACTCAATCGAATCTCGTATCGTTCATAAAGATGTCTTGGGAAATTCATTAACTCAATCGAATCTCGTATCGTTCATAGAGATGTCTTGGGAAATTCATTAACTCAATCGAATCTCGTATCGTTCATAGAGATGTCTTGGGAAATTCATTAACTCAATCGAATCTCGTATCGTTCATAGAGATGTCTTGGGAAATTCATTAACTCAATCGAATCTCGTATCGTTCATAAAGATGTCTTCGTAAATTCATTAACTCAATCGAATCTCGTATCGTTCATAGAGATGTCTTGGGAAATTCATTAACTCAATCGAATCTCGTATCGTTCATAGAGATGTCTTGGAAAATTCATTAACTCAATCAAATCTAGTATCGTTTATAGAGATGTCTTGGGAAATTCATTAACTCAATCGAATGTCGTATCGTTCATAAAGATGTCTTGGGAAATTCATTAATTCAATCGAATCTCGTATCGTTCAGAAAATGTCTTGGGAAAAATGTTTCTTGAGAAAGATTAATGATTATATAATAGCTTAAACAATCATTTAAAATTGGTGGGTGGAGGCAGTATTTATATTTGATTTTCCTGGCGTATTTCAATAGTGTCAGTCCACTGCTGTTTCTAGTTCACTATGGACCAAGGGTTTATGATCACATAGAAAGCTGGGTCGGGCGGATTTCTCCGAAGAAGCGAACATCGTCTTTCTTATTTGATCGTCTCCAACAAAATGAAAGGATATAAATCTTGCAAACAGACCACCTTTACCCGTCGCAAGTAATCGTAAAAATAACTCATAAATAATGTTTTAATAATAACGATATTCTGTCAAATGATTACCATATATGCTTATTACAAAATGTCGTAAAGAAGGTAAAGTTGTGTTAATGTTCTCTCTCTCTCTCTCTCTGGCCGTAGTTTACTTATCCTGAACCGGTTCATTTGGACCCGGCTCAACTATCTCTCGATAGAGCTGGCCGCAATCTTTACTGTCTAATCTAATAAAAATAATTTTACTGACCGAAATTGAACATTTACTCAAGTTGAAACTCGCATTAATGTGACAGTTAAAATGTGACCATAGATATTAAACAGTGTAAATAGAGATTATGGGACATTTCGAACGATTTTTTTGTACATAAATTATACCTTGCAAGGCATAGAGAAAAGAACGAATTTGGGTTGTTTTTTTAACAAGAAAAATGTTTATTTAGCAAGTAAGTGCACGACGTGTACGTGAAAAAAAACATGTAAATAAAGAAAAAATCTGGACAATTGGATAACTTTAAATTTTACTTGGTTGATATTTTTAATGTAGATGTTGTTGAGTTCAGAAGGGTCTTTCTCCAGTTTTTCCTTAATCTTAGGTCTTGACTGGAAGACTGATCATTACATATTGGGGTTGGCAAAGAGGACAGAATACCAGACTTGACAATCTCCAGTCCATCAGGAAACCACGACACTATGCAATGAGCAAACGATTAAGGAAAAGGTCAAAAGTCGCTAATCTTTAATAAATAAATGTAGGAATAGAAAAAATAATTTTCTTAGGGATTAGGTTAGGTTAGAAAAAAATAATTTGCTAAGGGGTTAGGAAGGAAAGGAAAGAAAAATAGGACAAAAAGCGTATTTTGAATGATGTAATATTATATTTTTCCGCTTTTCTGTTGAAAAAATGTTAAGGAAGATTCACATTTGCTAACTTTTAGAAGTTCATTCTATACCAGTGTTAATTTTTTTCGTAATAAACTGAGGTTTTATTTTCATTTCAAGAATAAGTTTTTTTTCAACGTAAATAAGTATATTTTTTTTGCTGAAAAATATACAATTCGGTTCTGTTTTTGGTCATTATAATATAAGCGTGTTATCTCCACTGATATCTGTCAGATTTCATTTATCTTTTCTTCTCTTTCGTTATCTTTCACGGATCAACGTCATGTTTAAATCGTGACCATTTTCATATCTCGGTTTTTAATCTATGCTGACAACTGAAAACACGAAGGGAATAACGATTAAACAGCTAGAAACCTGTTTTAAGACACAAATTGTTATTTTTTAGATTCATTTTATAGTATTAAAGTTTCGTTGTATAAAATAAGCATTGCCAATAAGCATTGCCAAGTATTTTTTCTAACTAACCATAAAAATGTTAAATTCCTATTTAAGGGGGTGTTCTACTCTAGGAGGCGAGAATTTCGGGCGTTTTTACAGACTAAATAAAAAAAAAACAATATTTTTCCTGTACATTTTTTATAGTTTGTTTATTGATGATTTTTAGAATGTACAAACAAATTTTTGAAAAAAAAAATTGAAAATTCAAGATGTCAGCTGCTATATCTTGTCGTAAAAAAGAGGGTTAGCTGGTCGAAATGATTGGAACCCTTTTGTAAATTCGAATTAAAAACTGTACACAGTTTCTTGATAAACAATAATGTTGTTACAGTTGGTACCAAAGAAAAAAACAAATCGTTAAATTTGAAGGCAGTCGGTTGGATAGAACTTGAGATTTTATGTCGACCAGGTCGAAAAAAGTAGTTTTGAAAAAAAAACGCGTTTAAAGTTTTGAGATTAACGTATTGTCTGAGTCATTCCGGTGCGGCGTAATTGCTGCCTCATTTATAGAGCTATAATTTCGTAAATATTGAGAATTTGAAATTTTACTTTTGAGAACATATTTTTAAAGGTCTAAACTTTAAGAATATGCAAAAAATACAAAAAAACTTTTTTTTTAAATTTCTAAAGTAGAATACCCCCTTAAGGGAAAACCATACTAGTGCAATTATTTTATCACCGAGAATCGAACCCATTAGAGACAAGTAGTGTGTCAAAAAACCACAATGTGTTGTGACACACATCATCGGATTTTTGGCAGAAGTTTGTAGGTGCAATATTCGGAAAAATGAGATTTTTTGGTCACTTTTTCAAATATTTAATGTGCATGTCTGATAAAAATTTTAAATTTATATTTTAACAAAAAACACTATTTTTACACTATCGAAAGATAAATAAGTGTCAAGGAATAGTATCGATAGGAAACAATGTAAACGGAGCACAAAATTAGCAAAAATAAAAATGTTGTAAATCAATCAATAAAATTTATCAATTAAATAGTTTAGAAATAAATTGACTGAATAAATCTTTACGATAAAGATATAAAAATGTAATTTCCCTCGAACAAAATCATTAAAACATTTGCTGAAGATATAATATTTACATCAAGTTTCCATCTTCAATAAATTCTGTTAAATTTAGTTATATGACTCGTATACGTGAACATCAGGCACTTTAAAGTGATGTGATGGTAGAATAAAAACTTGAAATTATTAATGGAAAAGTCACATAAATTATTTTTTTACATCTATAGTCAAAGCTTGATAAATAAGTCATGAAAATGACTTAATGAACGTTAAAGGTCGATTTACACACATCAGTGAATGACGGTACCGTGACCGGCCCGGGATGAAACCGACATGGTCAAAAATATTCTTCTATGGATTTGAAGGGTCTTGTTCACACTTGTCCGGTGCGTGACCGCGACAGTGCAAGCAATGCTGTCGCCGTCAAGGTCTATTTACACGCATTAATGACGTGACAATATCGTGACCAGCCCATGATTAAAACCGACATGGTCAAAAATATTACTCTATGGCTGTGATCTCCAAACTTTTTTGACCGCATACCCTTTTATGACGAAATTAATCATAAATTGTACCCCCAAATTATACATACATACACACACACGCGATAATGAAACACACTCGATAATGAAACAATATATGTACATGCAATTGATAAATTACAAGAGAAATTTAAAATTATAATTTAATGGGAACAACGTGATTGAATTTGTTGACTAATTTCGGTAAAATCTGTCTTGATTCCCTGTGTTAATGCTATTCCAAGATCTGGTTCTAATTCTAATTTATTTCTGTTTTTAGTTTTAATTATTGTCATTGCCGAAAATTAATTATTGTCATTGTTTTTTTAAATTATCGGCAATAATGTCGATTCGCCTGGCAACGGTATTTGCCGACAAGGGAATAGATTTTAGTTTCTGAGCATATTCCTCTCCGTGAATTATTTCCACCCTTTTTATTGCTGCAGGAAGAAGAAGTGTTTCGCCAATTGTGTGTGGCTTTTTATTTTTCGCTATTAAGTAAGAAACCTCAAGAGAGGCTCGGAGTATGCGTACCCCACTTTAGGGACCAGTGCTCTATGGATTTGAAGTCTCGTCGGCGCGCGAACGTGCAAACAGTGAAACATCAAATTACTTTCGGACGATATTTTTGGTATTACGGCCGTGATTTTGATTTACTTTTTTTAGTGTTTTTTTAAGTTTTCATTTTGTTTTATTTGTTTTATTTATATTGTTTTATCAGAAACATGAACGAAACATAAAAAAATATATCATTTAAAAAAAAAACTACTTTTATTATTACTATTATTACTAAAAAAACTACTTTAGTTATTATTCCGAGTCAAGTCTTGATCCGAGTGATTATCTTAAGGTTTTGATACTTTTGTAAGTATTTAAAAAAATATGTCATTTAAAAAAAACTACTTTTATTATTACTATTATTACTAAAAAAACTACTTTAGTTATTATTCCGAGTCAAGTCTTGATCCGAGTGATTATCTTAAGGTTTTGATACTTTTGTAAGTATTTAAAAAAATATGTCATTTAAAAAAAACTACTTTTATTATTACTATTATTACTAAAAAAACTACTTTAGTTATTATTCCGAGTCAAGTCTTGATCCGAGTGATTATCTTAAGGTTTTGATACTTTTGTAAGTATTTAAAAAAATATGTCATTTAAAAAAAACTACTTTTATTATTACTATTATTACTAAAAAAACTACTTTAGTTATTATTCCGAGTCAAGTCTTGATCCGAGTGATTATCTTAAGGTTTTGATACTTTTGTAAGTATTTAAAAAAAATATGTCATTTAAAAAAAACTACTTTTATTATTACTATTATTACTAAAAAAACTACTTTAGTTATTATTCCGAGTCAAGTCTTGATCCGAGTGATTATCTTAAGGTTTTGATACTTTTGTAAGTATTTAAAAAAATATGTCATTTAAAAAAAACTACTTTTATTATTACTATTATTACTAAAAAAACTACTTTAGTTATTATTCCGAGTCAAGTCTTGATCCGAGTGATTATCTTAAGGTTTTGATACTTTTGTAAGTATTTAAAAAAAATATGTCATTTAAAAAAAACTACTTTTATTATTACTATTATTACTAAAAAAACTACTTTAGTTATTATTCCGAGTCAAGTCTTGATCCGAGTGATTATCTTAAGGTTTTGATACTTTTGTAAGTATTTAAAAAAATATATCATTTAAAAAAAAACTACTTTTATTATTACTATTATTACTAAAAAAACTACTTAAGTTATTATTCCGAGTCAAGTCTTGATCCGAGTGATTATCTTAAGGTTTTGATACTTTTGTAAGTATTTAAAAAAAATATGTCATTTAAAAAAAACTACTTTTATTATTACTATTATTACTAAAAAAACTACTTTAGTTATTATTCCGAGTCAAGTCTTGATCCGAGTGATTATCTTAAGGTTTTGATACTTTTGTAAGTATTTAAAAAAATATATCATTTAAAAAAAAACTACTTTTATTATTACTATTATTACTAAAAAAACTACTTTAGTTATTATTCCGAGTCAAGTCTTGATCCGAGTGATTATCTTAAGGTTTTGATACTTTTGTAAGTATTTAAAAAAAATATGTCATTTAAAAAAAACTACTTTTATTATTACTATTATTACTAAAAAAACTACTTTAGTTATTATTCCGAGTCAAGTCTTGATCCGAGTGATTATCTTAAGGTTTTGATACTTTTGTAAGTATTTAAAAAAATATATCATTTAAAAAAAAACTACTTTTATTATTACTATTATTACTAAAAAAACTACTTTAGTTATTATTCCGAGTCAAGTCTTGATCCGAGTGATTATCTTAAGGTTTTGATACTTTTGTAAGTATTTAAAAAAAATATGTCATTTAAAAAAAACTACTTTTATTATTACTATTATTACTAAAAAAACTACTTTTGTTATTATTCCGAGTCAAGTCTTGATCCGAGTGATTATCTTAAGGTTTTGATACTTTTGTAAGTATTTAAAAAAAATATGTCATTTAAAAAAAACTACTTTTATTATTACTATTATTACTAAAAAAACTACTTTTGTTATTATTCCGAGTCAAGTCTTGATCCGAGTGATTATCTTAAGGTTTCGATACTTTTGTAAGTATTTAAAAAAATATATCAATATAAAAAAAAAACTTTTGTTATTATTCCGATTCGTTAAGTAACAACAAAGCATACTCACAAGACATGTCAGAGTCACCTGTAGTGTGTCTGTAAATCTTGAAAAGATGAAACGCTTTGCCCAATCGATACCGCCTCTACTATATTTAAAAAAAACAAATAATAATTGGATCACGAGAATTATTTTTTGAATTTAATACAGACATCACGCTCTAACTGAATGTACAGAAATCACTGTTAAGATCACGGCCGGTGGAATCATAGGACCATCATGGCACTGTCCGGCACTGTCATGGCACGTACCGGTCACCTTCACTGATGTGTGTAAATCGACCTTAAGTCATTCTTCCGACCACGTACTCAATTATCTTTCCCAACATGGCCGATAGAGGCAGGCGGGAAAAATCGACCGAACTATGTTAAATGTTGCCAGCATAAAAATATATAAAAAAAAAAATGAGCAAATACAAATAAACGTTTGCCGACGTTCACAGACATGAAACATCACAACAGTTATTATAATTATTGGTAGATATATTAGGCGATTTTATATAAATAACGTTTCATAATGATAATAATAAAAAAAACAAGTTTTTAGGTTTAAATTGTTTCGCCGCAGATACTGTTTTGCGATCATCGAATGTTCGAAAAAAAAACTGCATTTTCTAATTTTGACGGGAAGCGAGGAATGCTGATTTGAAGATTTAGCTGTACTACGACAATATAAAAAGACTTGTTCAACTCGTATTGCTCGTCCATTAGAAATGTGATACAATGGACGAAGATGCGAGATGGATAAAATAATGCTTTCCTTCAGCTTTTCCACGAACACCCTTTCTGTAGTGCGAACGAGATGTTATTTGAACATATAATAAATTAATTTGACGTCTCAATGCGATATCTCATTGTATGATTTAGGTCCCAGTATTATTAGTATATAGCAAAGAATATCATAGTTAAAATTTAACAAAGAATACATTGTATTTCGATTTAGCTCTCTGCAAAAACATCCCCGGTGTGTTCCGATCATCTCACTTCGGTGTGTCATCGGATCCAGTACAACGGTGTGGCTGGTGTGTTTGCTGGTGTGCAACAGCTCATTCAATTAAAAAAAAAAAGCTCCACGACACAGCTTCGCTTTCCAACTGAATTGACGTTAGAATCGCTACTTAATCCTCAACAATGGGTTCCATCAACGATGATGCAGTACATATTGGTATTTTTTATTGCCATATGGTGACCTATAAAGATTTTAAGTGAAAACTAGACTGCAATTTAAAAAAAAAAGGATTCTGACGGGAATTGAACCCACAACTTCCGGGCTAGAAAACTGACATCTTACCAACTGGGCCACGTAGACCATGTATACATTTAACTTATGTTTTCTTACTTAATTAATCTAGCAATATACGAGTACGTGTGTGAGAAAATATCCAATCTAATAGCGTTTAATAGCGCATTTTAAACCCAACTTATTGCATTTTTTGTAACATTTTAAATATCTCAATAATAGTGGTTTTGAATCCCAAGTTAGAGCGCCCTTGATAAGAATCTACTCTTTGAATGTTGCTATATTAATTGTCTTTATTATTTTCATTAATAGATTATTAAATATTTTATGAATAAATCTTAAAAATCGGTTATAAATGGATTTAAAAAAAAAAACTAAATTATTATAAGCAATTCTCATGACAGGTGATATAAACCAAGTCCGGATTGCAATTTATTTTTAATATCAATATTTTATTACAAGCAACATCGATAACTGGCGATATAAATAAATGTATTCGGTTTCAAATTGCATTTTAAAATTAAAACGTAATATCTAAATGATTGTACCAATTGATGGATGTATATATATGCTGAAATGTTTTAACCCACATTTTACAAATTTAGGGAAACATTACACCGGAAGATGGCTCTGAGGTCGTTCACGAATCAGATGTGAAGATAACGAAAGAATTAACCTGTATTTAGGATAGTGATTATCTGAAGCCGAATTATGAAGTCATCTCTAGACCTGAATATACTATAGCGCCACAGGAGTGAGTAATTAATATTACTCTGTATGGGTTTGTATAAAATAAAAAAATTGAGATGGGATTTAAACATGAAATAAAGATTTTACTTTGACATTTTGTAGATTAAGATATACTTATATGATATTTAAATGGGACGTATATATGGAAAAAGGACCCAACCTTATCGAAGGCCGTGGTCCAACGGTTAGCATTCAAACAGGCATCCCAGGTTCGAATCCTAACGGATTCACTTCCGGACTGGCTTAAATCTTATTTTATGTTACATCTGAATTAAACAATCCAAATGGCGCTCTTGTAAGCGATATTAGAATCATTTAACCTCCCTTATTTTTTTAATGGGTTGAGCTATTCAGTTAGGAAGAGCTCTTGAGGTTATAGTTATGGTCAGGAACAGTGCTATATAAAATGATTTAAAATAAACTATAATTCAACATATTCTGAGATGATTGAGGAAACAACGTCGCTTTCTTTTTAATGTGAATTATTATCATGATATAACCATTTATTTAATCATGATATAGTTACATAATAATCCATTATATTACACTTTCATTGAAGACAGTACAATTTTGTAACAGTTATTCTCATGTGGCAATCTCTTTTAACCAACCAGAAAGATGTTAAAGAGGCATTAAGTAAACATTAGACTGATTTTATTTTAAATTTGGGTTTCGAAGGGAATCAAACCCGCAACCTGCGGATTAGAAGTCTTAGTTTTTAAAACGGAAGTCGTTTTCTGTAAAGGGGATTGGGTCCTTTTTCCGTTAATATAAGCTGACAAAATTTTATGTGATTGAATCTTCTTTTGCAAATACACGCCGAAATATTCCGATATGAGATATGATTGGATCGAATTTTATTATATTTATTCCGTGACATAAAATATTAATTTATTGCTAAAAATATTAAAAAATGTCATAAATTCGCAAATATTGTATTAGTATATTTAAAAAGCCATAAATACGTACGGAGTAGCGGTGTTTAATATGCGAATATGTGTCGAAATTATGTGTGAAATTTTTGCGTGCTTATCACGAAACTATTAAAAATCATTATACGCCATTATACAGAAAAGTGTTTTGGATTTTTTAATGGTGCTTCGTATGCCCCCCTATAGCATATTATTTAAACTTAATTTAATTTATTGAAATAATCATTTGTACATTATAAGTTGCCCTAATTCGTGCAATGAGATAAAATAAATGATAAAAAAAATGTAATTCGTTTAGTCGAATACTGTTTATTCCATTTTATAGAAAGGGATCTTCATGACTAATATGGTTTAAGCGGTCCTCATCGAAGTCCACTGGTCGTCCGGAACGCTCCATGTCTTTCAGGTCGAAATTACCGTGTTCGAAACGCAAAAACCATCGATGAGCTGTCCTTTAATTCATAGCATCTTCACCGTACACTTCGCAAATATCGCGAGGAGCTTTGGCAGATTTATTCCCTCGATTGAACGCGAATAGAAGGAGGTGTCGAAAATGTTCATTTTCGTCTACTTGACATTCCATTTTGAAGACTTGTAATCAAATAAAATAATATATGTAACGTAAAAGCAAACAATATCTTGTAGAGCAGAAAATTTTCTTTCGAATGACGTATAACCTTTACCATTTTGTTTTACTTTTGGTGCTCATTTTTAAATTGAAAAAAAAAACGGACACAACTTATGTTAACACCCAATATAAAATTGAATAAACAATATTTGTTTAAATAAACTACAGAATCTTTAAACCTCCAGTGGTAATGCCTTAACTATAAATAATGTATATAAAAAATGAAATAAATTTTTACATTTAAAATTTTTTTAAATAGTTTTTAAATTGTAAATAGAATAAAATAAAATAAGTACCATTAGAGAGGACAAGTGTTCTAAAAGTATATTTAAAAACAATCAACAATATTAAGATATGAGAAATTAATGAAAAGGGCGTGACCAGGCGACAACATCGTCTTTGATCCCATTGCTGTAAGGTGTATCAATGTAGATGTTGTGTCAAACGTCTCGTTTAAGGATTGGCGGTACAGTAATCGCCCATAATAGTTAAGATGTAAGACCATTTTTCCAAACATAAGAATATCGTGGGTTGGTACCCTGTTTGCAGAAATATCGTTTTATATTAATGTATTTTTGAAGCGAATTATTTGGTGAAATATTTTATTTATTATAAAAAAACTTGAAATGCGTGCTAGATTAAATGACCGATATTTTTAAAGAAGGAAACATTTAAGTAAGAGAAGTCGTAGGTGTTATATGAGAAGGTGTAACTATGTGGAAGAAGCGAAATATATATGTGTCAAGGTAGGAAAGTCTGGCGCTCTGTACTTTCTGTCTAACTCAGGACAAAACGGCCTAATGGTACTCGTATGTAAGTATGTGTAAGTGAATAATATTTTTTTAAAGAAAAAAACGTAATAAGTCACATAAATCGTAGGAGTTGTATGATAGTGTATTGACGTAGAAGAGGTGAAAGATGTGTGTTGAGAAAGGAAATCATGACGTTCTATTATCTCTACTTACCCCGACACGGAAATATCTTGTTGGTATGTATAAAATAATTAGTTTTCAAACAAAACTGCAGGTTAAAATACATGATTTAAAAAAAAGGTGCAGCAATGGTACTATTGTCGTAAAAGCAAGGCTCGTTCGAGCGCCACATCGTGGATAGCTAAATCATAAAATATTTATTAACATTGTAAATTATTGGATATCACTCGTTACTCCAACGGGTCACTCAAATAGGGTTGTCTTTAAAATAAATCTTTAACTTAAAAAAAGAGTTCTGAAGTTAGGGTTTTTTTTTTCATTCTCAATGAATTAAATATGAGAGTATACTCGGACATGATGTAACCTAGTTTCATAGTTTTCAGATACTGAAAGTTTTTATATTTTTAAATATATTTGAGGAGATATAGTGCCATTTGTTGTAGAATTTTGAAGCTTGAATATCAATTGAAAGTGACAATTCACTCTAATGAAAAATTTGCTTCAATGACATGGTTGATAGAAGTTGGACGAACTGTAATATGTTGGCATAGTTAATAATCACAATACACAACAACTGCGCTGTATCAAAAATAGGAAAAATTATATATAATAGTGTCTTAGTGCTTACCTTGACGTGTGAAAGTGAAATTTGGAATTTACAGAAGGATAAATGCAACATTAATGCTGTTGAGATGCATGTAAAAAATTTTTCGTCAAAATATGAAGAAAATTGGAATGTATTGTATTTCCTTAGAAAAATCATTATCAGAAATTTTCTATACTTTCTTTCTTTTGAAAATGTGTTTTTACTAATATTATTAAATAACGACCTTCGTTGCCTAGTTGTTGAAATGATTGCCTTCCGAGAGGTTTCGGGTTCGATTCCCGTTGAAACTCAGATTTTTTAAAAAAGGATTCCTGTTTGTTTTTCACTTAGGGCCTCTCTTTAACCTTTTTACGGCGATGGCTCGAGTATCTTTCGTGTGTCCCACAGGCGGCGGTGTTTTACCTCAATAAATTTATATTGTATCTACATAAAAATATGACTCACCATTATCCCGAATCTGATTACTGTGGAACTGTGCGCCGATGCATTTTTTAGCTGACACTATACACACGTAATATTATCCAAATCAAAGCAATAAATAAAGTGCGACAATATAAGAAGCAATAATCGAAGAAAACAATAATCCATAAACAATGAAAAAGGCAATTAATTCAATACGCAATACGCGTACTTACAAAAAAAATATCGACGCACAATACGTCATATTGATCGGGAGCAATCGTCATTAGAAACATGACCTTCAACACACCCGAACGTGTGGCGCTAATATTTAAAATGCTTTAAATATCGACGGCCTGCAAGGGGTCTGTTTAAATCCTTCTTATGGA
The DNA here is from genome assembly GCA_949825065.1 of Odontocerum albicorne. Taxonomy (NCBI): domain Eukaryota; kingdom Metazoa; phylum Arthropoda; class Insecta; order Trichoptera; family Odontoceridae; genus Odontocerum; species Odontocerum albicorne. The sequence continues at coordinate 30,089,779 of OX463860.1, forward strand.
TCAAGTACTTGAAGTTTTGATGATTTTAAAAGAGATGTCACTAGAGGACACGTTTTGTCTTATATTCAGGTTAAAATGTTTAAAGAAGATTTAATTTTGACTGAGATATCGACACGCAAAGTTAGTGGCCACTTAAATGGCCGCTCGCCAGGACGGCACGTATTATGTATGGGCCAGTTAAGTGGTCCCCCGCCGTGAAATAATTAACAGCTTTTTGGTTGGCTGGATGATATTGGCACAGTACAATAAGCTCGCCAGGTTGTGCTTTATACTACGAAGGTGTAATACAATACTTTCATGGCTTTGTTGATAAGACGTTTGACATTTGATCAGGGAGTACCCAGGTTTTTTTTTAAAGAGTTGCAGTCTGGTTTTTATTCAAGACTTGTTTAACACCTGTCTGGTTAGTTGAAATATATTACCACATTACAAATAACCCTCCAGGTAGTACTTTATACAACGGAAGTGTAATAATACAATTCAATATTATTATTAATACTATTCACAATTTGACAAATTACGTTTAACTGTACATATTTTATGCAATGACAACCAAAACAAATATTTGTTTAACCAATAGTTAAAAATAACGGAATTTACTGAAATAGAATAACGTATATATTAATTCAACGAAAAAAAAAACCGTACAATAATAAACAAGCCAACCCTAATTACTACCGAAGATACTCTACATTTGCTACAATCAAACTAATATTATCTTTTTGTGCAAAAAAAAAAATAATATAAAAGATTTAAAATCGTGACTTTGAAATTGGTCCAATTTCCTTTTAGCGGAGCAAGTTCACAGATGCCGCTGCACGATCTTCTAAAAAACGAGATACAAATTTTTTTGATAGCATTCGTTATTAATTTATATATATATATATATATATATATATATATATATATATATATATATATATATATAACATTTTCTCTCTGACCTGAAGTTTAGATAAATAAAACGAACGCAAGAAATTTTTAAGTATATGGCTAGAGAAATATCATTGGAATAATGAATAATTGAATCATGACCTAAAAATCAGAGAGAATATTGAAACAAATTTATAAATGTAGGTGATACAATTATTTTTCTTAGTCTAGACTGATTAAAGATAATCGCTAATTTAGCGATCATTTTTCAATAATGAAAAATAGTTTAACACTCTTTTCTCCTTTGATTTATTTGAAACTTTTTAGAAATATTGCGTTGTGAAATAAAAATAATTATTATCGTTTATTTTCTAATTATTCCGAAGGTGTTCAAAAACGTTGTTAGTATTTTTGTTAAGATAGAAAAATATATTTTACAGTCAGAAAATAAACATTATTTTTTTGCCATACTCATATCGAGAGTGTTCTTACTCCAAAGGGTTACTCAAATAGGGGTGTTTTTTTAAAGTGTTCAATTTGAAATAGAATATTGAAGTTAGATATTTTTTATACTTCTGGTAAACTAAAGCCTCCATTTTAGAAGAACTTAGGCCTCGGCCACACAGGTAGGAGCCTCGCTTGATGCTTAGAGCTATGTTGCGAGTTAGGCGACATATCCTAGCAAACCAAAGTACCGCACACTACCGCAGTGGCTACACTGCACGCTTCGCGCCACACTACATGACGATTAGTCATCGAGTGAATCTCCTAGCGAACAGACGTGTTGGTTAATTTACAAGATGGCGGAAGTTTTAATGACAGTTGTGTATAAAAGGGAGCCTTTGTGGAACCCATCGAACAAATTATACAAAAATGTACCTGTAATAAAATCACTTTGGAATGAAGTTGCGCAGAAAGTAAATAAATATGGTAAGTTATAATGAAATTGGTTAGTTTTGAGAGTGACATCGTGTGTTGACTCAACCGCTCCCAGCTGTCAAATGAATTTGTGCGTAGCACTTTGGTGTGGCCATGCATGAAGTCATCTAGTATATGAGTCACGTAAAACCTAGCTTAGCACCTAACGAAGCCCTTTGGTGTGGCCTCGGTCTTAGAGACAGCGGCAGATTGTTGACAATATGCCTACGAAAAGTACTCCAATTCTTTGGTCACATTGCTCATTGCCATAGAGAGAGTCTTGGTCAATAGAAGCGTTGAAGGACAATGCACAAGAATAAAAGTCCTTATGCATTAGTTTGACCAAGTGAGAGATGCAACAGAACTACACTTAACAACTTTTCTTCAAATCGTGGAGTACAGGGATGAATGGAGAGGAGTCGTCAAAGGCTATCACGGGAGTCACGATACTCAGTCAGGAACCAGACGACAGGATAGATGAATGGAATAGTTTAAACAACTTTTCTGTAAATTTGATAAATGTCAACAAGTTATTTTAACTTAACTTCGATATAACTTTGGTTCTGATTGGATGGGAAAGTTTGCGACATGGCAATAAGTCTGCCAGGTTGTACTGTATATAACGAAAAGTATAAAAATACTCGTATATTTAAAATACGTTTCCAAAGTATAATTTTTTTTTAAATTTAGTTCATTAAAAGTAATAAAACATTTTTACGCATTTTTTTTCGTTAATTATTTTCTCTCGAATATTTTAGATTATCATATTGTAAATAGAAAAATAAATTTTCAACGTGGCTGCAAATATTTCTATTGAAACACTGTAAAGTCAATTTCCGTCAAAATATTTTAATTCGCCTTTTCAAGTTATACAAACACTCATTGAATTGATTTCGGTGATAAAATGGAACAAGATTTTTAATTAGATTGCCACAATACTCCATATACTACGTGCATCCAGAAAGTTAATAATGATTGCGCACCACGACCTGCACCGATCCCCCACCGCCGCGATCGTATGCGCGCCAGTTAGCTCCTTCCCTCGCTTCAGTGCGAGCTGTTTTGTTGCTGAACGGTCGTGCGTCTTTGTTCTGTAACGTTTCAAAATGGCAGCGCCCATCGAAAATCCCGCCAAATGTGAAGTGCGTAGTGTCATTCGTTTTTTGAATGCACAAAATGTTTGGCCTATCGAAATTTATAGGCAACTTTAAGCACAGTACATGAATCTTTCCTACAAATTTCACGATCGCTCCTACATGAAATAGTGACAGAGCACTTTGACTACAAAAAAATGTGTGCTCGGAAAAGAAAAACCGAATCTCATCACCAGAAAAGTGATGGCAACAGTTTTTGGGACTGAAAGGGTTTGATCCACGTGGAGTTTATGCCAAGAGGACACACAATACACTCAGAGGCCTATTGTGAAACTCTTCAACGACTTAGACGCGCCATCCAAAACAAGAGACGTGGAATGTTGTCAGGAAGGGTGGTTTTGATTCATGACAATGCGCAGCCTCATGCATCCGCACGAACACAGCGAGAACTTCAACGTCTTAAGTGGGAAATTTTTGGACATCCTCCTTACAGACCGGATTTGGCACCAAGTGATTTTCACTTTTTGTCGTAAATAGTGAAATGTAAAATACGAGGTCTCGAGTGAAATGTAAACTACGAGGTCTCGAGTGAAATGTAAACTACGAGGTCTTATGGCAATCCATATACGAGTATGTATCCAATATTTTCACTTTCTATCGGATACAATCGTAATAATATTTTACAATCACTGCGACCCATTAATTCCTGGAAACGGCCCTGTTAACGAAAGTTTAAATGTTGCCAGTGAAGGAATTATTAAAACATAATATTGCTGAAAATGATTGATCGTGCATTAAAAAGCCCGGTTCAAAAGTCAATTGCACGCGTTGATTATCGATCTCTATACTAAGCGACGAAAATCAATCAAGAACTAATAACTCGAACCACATTACAGAAATGAGGGAGTGCCGAGAATATTCGCAGGGACGAACTTAGGATAAAAGCTAAATAATCTACTGAATAGGGCATCACATTTTTTTTGTATTCAAATTTAATATGTCGGTTTTTTTTCCACTATTTTGTGATTCATTAATTTCCGTCTCCGGATCATCGATTGTGTCGTGTGTTTCCTGTAGGAGGCAACAGAGATCGCCCTATCATTCGCAAAAATCAGGGCTGCCAGAGCATGTAATTTCGATGTTCGGACAAACTATAATAGCATGTGTTGTGAGTCCTACATATCTCTTAAATCACATTCAGAGCTACTTTTATTCAAGAAACCTTATATTTGCATGTTAATCTTGCATTTAGTCACCCTTACTCGGAGTATATTCAGTACACTCCAAATAGGCCAAGGCAGTTGGTTTCCAGGTGTCTTCTTTCTCGTGAGCTCAATCCATCGCAGTCTACAGGTGTTTTTTCTCTCCATTTCAGAAAAAAACGGTTTATACGGAGGGATCGTTAGTCACTGCGCTATTGTAACTAATAAAATATACGTTTAACTGACTTGGTATGAAGTTACTTATTTGATATGTCATATAAGTTAGGTAATTATTGTTATTTAGTGTACTGCAGTAAGCTTTATTATTTTACGACATAATGTACAATGCTTTGTAGGCAATACAAGAGAAAATAAATGGTGACATTGAAAAAGAAAAAAATATATATTCATTTCCGTGTCTGAACTATCGTCAATTATGTCACGTATTTCTAATAGGAGGCAACGGACACTCTAATAACCTATCATTCGCATCAATCAGGTCTTATTCAGACCATGTATTAACATACATATTTCTTACATGATAAGTTGTAAGAAATATGTATGTTAATACATGGTCTAACACATAATACATGATAAGTTGCCTGAGAATGGGGACGTTAGTCCCCATTCTCAGGCAACTTATCATGTATTGTGAGTCCAGTATATTGTCACAATTAGATTCAATATTACTTTCTATTAAACAACCCCATCTTTGTATGTTCACCTTTGAATCTAGTCACCCCACTCAGAGTCTTTTCAAGAAAAAATAGAGGTGAGGTGGTAAAGGGAAACATATAGAGTCTTTCAAATTGAGCGGTTTTTTAAATTCTTGGATAAAATACAGATGGCGTCACCAAATTGCCTGGGCCTTGTGATATTTGAGAAGTGTAATGTATGACATTTATAAAAATGGAGTCGTATACAATACAACCGCGTTCAAATTGTTGAATTATTTTATGTATTGTAATATCCAGAAACGGTGATGTTAAGTGGTCACCAAGATCATGTGATCTGACATCGTTGGACTATTTTCTCTGGGGTTACGTGAAAAGCCAGGTCTATAAGAATGACCCCCGATCAATTCCTGAGCTGAAGGACGAAATTATTTGCGTTATTGGTGATTTGGAACCGCAATTATGCTAAAATGTCATCGAAAATTTTGACAAAAGAGTAGACATCTGTGTAGCTGCAAGAGTAATATAGTGTTCAAGAAAGTGTTAAACTTTAATCGGACCTGTTCATTTATCCATTGTTTTAAGTTTGTAATTGGACAGAAAATACTGTTTTTGTTATTTACCGACATATGGTTTAACTGTAACCGTTTTATAAATCTCCTGAGGAGAAACGACCATTTTATTTTATTTTCATCAAAATTTAAAAAAAATGTATGAAATATGAATGTAATGCTAGTAAAACATAAATGTAGTGTTCAAGAAAGTGTTACAGTTTAACCGGACCTGTTCGTTTATCCATTGTTTTAAGTTTGTAATTGGACAGAAAATACTGTTTTTGTTATTTACTGACATAACATATGGTTTAAATGATGATAACCAGACCTGTTCGTTTATCCATTGTTTTAAGTTTGTAATTGGACAGAAAATATTGTTTCTGCTATTTGCCGACATATGGTTTAACTGTAACCGTTTTATAAATCTTCTGAGGAGAAACGATAATTTTATTTAATGTTCATCAAAATTTAAAAAAAAAATGTATGAAATATGAATGTAATGCTAGTAAAACGTAAATGTAGTGTTCAAGGAAGTATTAAACTTTAATCGGACCTGTTCGTTTATTCATTGTTTTAAGTTTGTAATTGGACAGAAAATACTGTTTTTGCTATTTACTGACATAACATATGGTTTAAATGATGATAACCAGACCTGTTCGTTTATCCATTGTTTTAAGTTTGTAATTGGACAGAAAATATTGTTTTTGCTATTTGCCGACATATGGTTTAACTGTAACCGTTTTATAAATCTTCTGAGGAGAAACGATAATTTTATTTAATGTTCATCAAAATTTAAAAAAAAAATGTATGAAATATGAATGTAATGCTAGTAAAGCGTAAATGTAGTGTTCAAGGAAGTGTTAAACTTTAATCGGACCTGTTCGTTTATCCATTGTTTTAAGTTTGTAATTGGACAGAAAATATTGTTTTTGCTATTTACTGATATAACATATGGTTTTACTTTAACTGCTTTATAAATCTCCCGAGGAGAAACGATAGGCCAATCGATCCGTCATTAATTTTACGTAGTTCAGCTTGAACCATAATCATTATTACGATGTTGATTAACAACAAAAGTCCGCGAAATTTAACCGGACTGTGGTTAAAATATTATTGCCCTTCTGTTAAAATCGCCACATAAACTATAATACTAGAATAGATAAGAAAATCAAAGGCACGACCTCAGATAACTTTCTTTTTAATTATACCTCTCGTATACCTTTCTTCTTGGACTATCATCCAAGAGAGCCTCGACTTATTTTTCTATTAGTTAACTGTTACTTCTTCCATCATTGGCTTCGATGGCCAGTCACCTTGGAGCCATTAAATGCTGTGCTATTAGCGAGAACAGCTTAAAAGCTATATTGTCTCGGATGCAATCCAATAACACGTTGTTGCTGGTCTCAGAGAGACCAACAATGCCGGTTCAAATTGTTTAGAAATCTTTCCTAAATCTAGGGTTTTGTTCAAGAATATGTGCGCCAGAGTTAATTATACACTCGTATTTGATGTCGTCTAATTAAATACAAAATTTTTGATAAAAATATAGTTATTTTATTAAAAATATGAAATAAAAACTTTGAATATACATATCTTTGTAAATCAGTTTCAATTTTTTTTAACTTTTAAACCTTTCTGGTACTTTCTTTACTGTTGATTCAAAATTGAATATTTTAAAAAAGAAATTTATATTTAAATATCTAATTATTAAACTTTTGATGTACTAAGTTCACTAACTATCAAAAATTAAATGTCTTAAAAGAAGATTTATTTTTTAAGAAGATCATATTAACAATTATGCATATAAAATTTTACAGCACGAGTATATAAAGAGAGAAAAGGATACTTATTGCCAGGTAGTTTTATATCCTTACTGACCAAAAATGATGACCTCATTTTTTAAACTGGTTTCTTCTCACAATAAAATTTTGGTCGTCAAGTGTCAGTGAACCTGCGTGGTTTCTTTTCACAATACAAAAAAAAAGAGAAAAATTGATTTAAAGAAAGGTATACGAATAAAAAAAAGTATGAAAAAATATTTAAAAAATCTATTTTTCCTTTCATCGACGTAATTTTGACGTTTTGAAATATTCTTGAAAAAAATCCTTAACTTAAAAATATAATTTAAAAAACTGTATTTGAACGCGGCATTTTAGTGTCGTAAAACCTTTAACTTTTTCAGAACTTGTATTTCTCGAGTGTGAAACTCCACAGTTGACAATTCAGTAAAGGTTCTAAAGTTAACAAAATCGTGGGGTTTCCACAACACAACTTACAATGTATTTACAAAAAAAAAATGTTTTTCTTTTTTTCTTTTTGTCCCAACTTTTGCTTGGTTATCTTTGCTTACCAGCTTTCACAGCACCTGCTGCAGCTGCATTCTTCTGCGCTATATGAGTTTGATAGTGCTTAGCGAGATGAGCCTTCTGTCTGAAGCTTTTTCCACATAAGGAGCAAGCGAAAGGCTTCTCTCCCGTATGTGTCCTGATGTGGACATTAACAGAATACTTATCCTTAAATCCTTTGGAGCAGATAGAACAATAATGCAGAGACCTCTCCTTCCGTATTCCATTTGAAGTGGAAGTCGCCGCTTGTGGATTTTGTTGTGTCATCGCCGTCTGAGATTTGCTCTGTGATCTTTTGTACTTTTTAGTTACTGTTTTGGTGCTAGACACAACAGCTGGTGATGTGACCAACTGTAAATGCTGAGGTTCCTGTCCTGGTAACATAGCTACCAGACCTCCTCCTGTGATCTGTTGGATGCTGTACACCGGTCGTCCGTTGACGTCTTCAGCGCAAAATTGTTGCACCGATTCGGCCACTTCAGTGGCGATTCTGTTTAATTTTTCATAGTCTTCTGTATAACTTGAATCGAGTTGAGATAGCAAAATGTCATCGACAGTTTGTGTTTGGGGTCTGCTGTCTTGGTCTGGTAAAATGGCAGAGGGATCCTCAAATAGAACAATATTTACGCCGTGCTCTGCATCGAGAGTCATTACTAATCTTTCGTTGTTTTGGGTGGGTGTTGGCGGAGCTGGTGCTGGAGGAGACGACCGTGCCGGGGTGTATCTTGTACCCCTGCCTTGTAAAGCACTTCTAAGTAGAGATTCACCTCCTGTATTTTGATCAGCTAATTTCCAATCATTATTATTGTCCAGCACATCTTTGTGATCCGCAAATCCACTGTCTTCAAAACCGAACGGTTCGCCTTTGATAAGAGGATCATGAGAAAAATTATCACTGAATCCATTCATTTGACTCGGCATAATATTAAGTATGGAATCTAAGTCTAATGAAGAGTGTTGTAAGTGATCTGTAGGATCTGTGGCTGTTCCGGGGCTAGGTAACTGTTCTTGTTTGATTCTTCCCCAAGGAGAAGCTGTGGCTTCACCTTCTAATACTGTTAAAGTGTAGATCTGTCCATCTGTATTATCTCCATCAGATTTGCTGGCTTCACCACCTGGTGAACCGTTCAGTTCTGCATCTTCTTCCTGCCAATAGAATTTGTTCAAATCTTCTAAAATAGCAGTTTCTATTCTGTCCCTTTCTCTATCGACGTTCCAGATGGAATCGAAGCTTTGTAAAGGTGGCGCGGGAGCTGGCGTTGAGGGAGTCGAAGTGGCTGGAGTAGTGTTCCTGGGTTCACCAGACAGTAGCGGATTCGCACTGCTCGGTGAGTCCAGGAACACGTTCACCGATCTCATCTGCTGTTTGAATTGAGCGTCGGTTAGTTCCGGCGACGTCACCAGATCGAAGAAGTCCGTTTTGGACACGTCGGTGTGCCGGAATGATTCTGTCATATCCATGATCACCGTTTTTTTGAAATGCATCTGAGGAGTATTTGAAGTAAATCGTTCTCACTATACACGACCACCCTGTCTTCGAAACTTAACGAATAGTCAACAACAGTTACTTAAATAACGTTACAGCTTCACTACTGAAGAAAACAGATGTGATATATTTAAAAATACAATAAACGACGATAAATAAGGCAACAATGCGATCACAGACAGGTTAAGTTTCTTTTAAACTAGATTCGGAGTCTTGTTGTCTCACTTTTTAAGATAATTGGACAGAAGCGACTGTAAAAAGTGAACGAAGTTATTTTGACAAGTACAACTGCATTGTCATAATTTTTAATAAGAGTTCTCCACTGACAATATACACACAATCATGGACTCCAGTCCGGTCGACACTTTCACCGCCCTATTACGGAGATATCGCCGTTTCCTTAGATCTCGTTGTTGGGAACGTTAATTCAATACGATATTGATAAGATCATCAAATTATTTGATTTTTTTCTATATTTTATCCGCTGTATTTAACTTTTTAATTCGTTTTCTTGTTACTAGGTATTATTGTCTTCTATTTTTTTCCTCCTTTGCAACGGTTCTCTTTCCGGAGTTTCAGTTCACTTCTTGTGGCCCGTCGGCATCTGCGAACAAACAGAAGAAAAAAATTAATAAGGCAAGGTATTCTCAATGACTTTAATTAACAGCACAAAGGAAGTAAATGGTTTTTAAATGTTTTTTTTTAAACTGCGGAAAGCTGAAACATGACATCAATCGGACGTGTGAATATTTGCAAGAGAGATCCAAGCTACATTCTACCAGTTTTGAAATATTTCAGAATATTGAAAAAAACGAAGAAAAATATTTAGGTTTACATACATACATATATACCATCACGCTCTCCTGTCGGGGTAAGCGGAGAAGATAAGGTGACTTACTTTTATACGTCGACACATATCCTTAGCCTCTTCTACATCCATACAACTTCTACGATTTCTCTCACTTTCTACGTATCGTTCTTTAAGAATATCATTCACTTGATCCAACCGTACTTTCCTTGGTCTTCATCTTACACGCTTTCCACTCACATTTGCACTATGGGGAGGAGGGGTTGCACCATAACACAGAAACACATACTTAAGGTTTCCAAAAATTAGTCATAAAAATAATTAGTTAACTTCCTGTTCGCTATCCTACAACGGAGCTTTTCAGGGAAGGTCATTAGTGTAGCCAACTTATACGTTTAATCCATCCTTTGGTACATCAAGCAAAAAAAAAAGAAAATGCAAACTCAGCAGAGACATGTGACACGCATGGCAATTGATCAAATTTTCACAACCCCTACAGTTTCAACATCTTTTGCCCAAGGGCAATACATTTATATGGCTTTCATGGCAAAAGGATGCAAAAAATTCAAGCAGTGGATCGGAGCGTTGTTGTTATTCTGACATGGGCTTGCAGAAGGGATGACTTGTATCAAAGGTTTGTGTGGTATGTTTTTGGTAATTGTGAACAGGACACTGTGCGATGAAGTTTTTGTCCTGTCTGGAATAATGAAGTATGCGGGGTTTCGCGTGAAACATACAAGTAATTGGAGTCTCACTTTTTATCAAGTTGATGGTGTATTGAAAAATAAAAAATCGGAAAGATATATTTTTCCATGTTATATGTTCTCAGTAAGATACAGGCAAAATCCTAGTTTACTGGGGACACAACAAATGAAGGACAACAAACTCAGATCTATATAAAATGTGTATTTACTTTAAACTACTTTTTGGTATTTCATAAATTATGTATTTAAGAAGAATTTTTGTCATGTATAAATAAATACATACCATCACGCCATTCCCTGTCAGGGTAGGCAGAAAAAACAAAGCACCATACTTTCCTAACACATTTCCTAACATCCTCAGCCTCTTCCATATTCATATACCTTCTTACGCAACATTTACGATTTCTCTGACTTACTAAGTTTCCTTTCCTCAGAATATACAATAATTCACTTGATCCAACCACACTTTTCTTGGTCTTTCTCTCACACGCCTTCCACTTACATCTGCACTGTATATCTGTTTTGTAAGCCTTTCTTGATTCATTCGTTCTACATTCCTAAACTATCTCAACGTACTCTTCATCTCAAGTTCACACCCCTTATCACTTCATTCTATATTATATCATACATTGTCACTCCATGTATTTTTCTCAATGCACGCAACTCTACAGCATTTATTCGGCTTCTCTCAGTCTTTTTCTTTATCCTCGTTTCACTCGTATATGAACATCAAAGCTGGCACCAAAATACTATTGTGGACTACCACCTTAGCTGAAGTTGATACTGCCCGGTTCGAGTACATATGTTTTAGTGCCCCATTGACATTTAATATCTCTTTTAAGTCTTCCATCGTTTGAGAAAATACTACCCAAATAGCGAAATTCCTTAAGATTTATAAATAAATAAATAATAAAGATAAAGATAAAGGTAGGAAAACCATTTAGACAGTCGATCGGAGCGTGGTTGTTATTGCGACAGGATTTTGAGTACTTGGGCTTTCAGGATGAATGACGAGTGGAAAAGATTTGTGTGAGTTCGTGAGTGTGGGTTTCTTCTTGTTGTTTTAATTTTGGTTGTTTTTGTATTTGTGTTTCTGTGTATTTTTTGTTTTAATTTAAATTTTTATTCTTATGATTGTGTGCGGTATGTTGTGGGATGAATATTTTTGGTCTTTCTGGAGTTATGATGTGTGAGGAGTTGAATTTCGCAAGATGTTTACAGTTGTAGTTCAGTGTCACTGTATGTCAGGTTTATGAGAACGTGCAACGGGGTTTTGTTTTAGTGTAATCAAAAATCGGAAAGAGGTATCGATTTATTTTTTCATGCTAAATATCCTCAGTGAGATACAGGCAAAAGCCTAGTTTACTAGGGATACGACAAATGAAAGGCAACAAACCCAGATCCATTAAAATTGTATGTCCAAATCAAATTACCTGTTGTTTTTTCGCAAATTGTGTATATTTCTTGTCATGTGTAATAATAAATAAATAAATAATTAGTGGTCATGTCCGAAAAGGGACGACGTGGATAAGGAGGTCCATAATTACCTCTCGAGAAGTTGGTACGACTTTCGAATTTCAAAAACCTTTTCCACCCTATTCCATACACCAATTTAAACTATAAAAATGTGGACATCATGAATTTGACTTTTTCAGAGTTGGATGGTTTTCGCGTATATAAGTCCAATTAAAGGTAATTTCAATATTAAACGCGTTGCTGCTGCGAGAAGAGAAGTCGGCAGTAAAATGGAACTTGGTTCATACCGAAAGTGGAATGGCACTGTACTTCGACCAGTGAAGCCTTCAAGGTGCCGCGAGCCATGGAAGTTAATGACGAGGGTTGTAAAACATATTTAACACTGATTGACTGGAGATCGGAAGATAAAACGATTCTGAAGAATTCAGAATACTTCTATAATTGAAATGAGGATGATAAACATTCCCTTATGATCGATAATGACCTCCGTGGCCTAGTTGGTAAGACGTGTGTCTCTCAACCCGGAGGTTGCGTATTCAAATCCAGTTACGAACATAGAATTTATTAAATAGGATTCCAATTTAGGTTCCACTTACGGCATCTTTAATATCTTTCTGGTTGGCTAGAAGAGATTGCCACATGACAATAAACCCGTCAGATTTTACTGTATACAACAAATATGTAATACAATACAATTTTAATTTTTAAAAATTTATTTTACACGTGACAAAAAATATACATAATTTGCGAAAAAACAACAGGTAATTTAATTTGGACACACAATTTTAATGGATCTGTTGCCTTTACGAGCACAATACAATAAATATTTGTTTAAACGACGCAAGCCTCGTTTTTTTTTTAGGATTTGTTTAACATTTTTCTAGTTTGGTAGAGATTGCTACATGACAATAAGCCTACCAGCTTGCACTGTAAGTAAGTGTGATAGAATAAACAACGTAAGTGTAATATAATACACTATGATTTTGTAATTTATTTTTATCAAACACTGTTTATTCCACTTTTTTGTAACGGTATAACCCTATCGGTTTCAAGGCTTTCACCTCATCTTCAGGGGAGCACAAACAAGACTAAATTATGTTCAAACTGGTACCGATCGAACAGAATTTAGTCTTGTTTGTGCTCCCCTAATCATGAGGTGAAAGCCTTGAAACCGGTAGGGTTATACCGTTACAAAAAAGTGGAATAAACAGTGTTTGATAAAAATAAATGATAATGTCTTTAAACCTCCACAACGTTAATGCCTTAACTATAAACAACATACACTATGATTGTCAATCATTCTGCGGATGGAAGACACCTGCGCGTGTATTGCTTTATTATGTGTAAGCTGTTGCACGTTAGAAAGAACACATGTTCCAATTGTAAGGAGACCAAAATTCCAAGACGATCAGCAGGTTAAATCTGTTGCAGTCTTTCGGTAGGTCATAATTGAAGAGTTTTCAGTAAAGGTGTCAACGACTCAAATGCAATTTTTACGGATTTTTTTTAGATGTATTTGATTTTTTGCTTTTTTCGTTCGGTTCCCTTCATCATATCTAAATTGCGGATACTCGTATATAAAAAATGCAGATATATTAAAATACGTGGCCGGTAGACACTATTATCTTCGGCCCCAGTAATTGCTCCTTAGCGATTAAAACTATTGCAATATACACGGAACTCGTGGTTCGTTATTGTACATGCATGCAATACTGACGTAAGTTTTTTTTTGAGTAAGTAAGCTGTTGCATACTAGCAAACTCACCAGCCACACCGCGGTACGGGATTCGAGGAACATGGCCGCGCGGTAACGCACTGGGTTTCCGTGCGGAAGGTTGTCGGTTTGAAACCCACGTCGTGTTTCTCCCCTCGAATGAGTGGCATATATTCAGAAAAAAAAACACATTTAATCAGAAATCCGTATCAAACATAAAAAGGGAAGACATAACTACAATAAAACCTTTCTACATCTTACGATGTGTGATAGTAACACATTCGGCTTTAGGAGTAGTGTAGTGTTCATGTACCATAATAAATTTTGATAAGACCACCCCAAAGGTTATTCTCAAATGCTTTCTTTACCTATCCATTCCTGTGCTAAAAAAATCCGCGCTTTCCGATGCTGTGTATTCAATATACATGAAAAAATGAGCGATTTAAAATCGAAAAAATAAGAATATTCATAGCCAAACGCTTAAATTAATTAAATTTGAAATCAAAAGTGATAATAGTTGAAATTTAATTGCTGAAAACAAGAAAAAAAACATCGGCCGATGCGACCACCTCAAATGGCTGCCCGAAAGCTACTGAAGCGAGCGAACTGAGATTCTATTTCTCGTGTTCCCATATACCGAAGTAGAGGGAGAGTGAGAAGTGAATAGCGTTGCTTCCTCACACTTAGCGTTTTTTTAGAATGAATATACCTACGTCACACACTGGCACACGTTTGATTGTATCGGTGAATTTATTCCCGATTTTCACAAAATATCTCTGATGTGGCCGATAAGTGTTAATTATTATTAATATTATTTTTTTCATTCAATGCGTAAATGTACTACGGAGGAATACTTAAAGTCTGAACCCAGTATTTATTATATTTATAGAGATATTAAAGGTTTTAGAAACAATGTGTACTAGTTACACATCACAGGGGAGGAAGGGTTAAGCTGCACACGCCACCTACCTACTCGTATATATCTCTAACATTTAGAGACAGTTTATTTCACACCACAGGACCAGTGACGGCAAAAACTCTATCATAATACTCCAACCTACTGTAACAATCTATTTATTGGATGAATTCATTCGTATTTTCGCTCAGTCTTAAATTAGTAACAATTAAGTCTTCGAAACGTCGTCGTTGAATCCATATAAACATAATTAAGCTAAGAAGGCGTACAAAATACAGTTGTACCACACTATACGGCAGTTATTACGCGTGTTCGGAATTCTCTGTAATTTTTTTTCCATATCTTGGTATAAAATAATTAATGATGATCGACCACGGAGTCCGAGCTTCTCGGTGGCACGCTGGACAGGTCATTAAGTTCTCACGTTTCCGAGACCCGTTTATTGGTATTCGACACAAATAAAAATATAAAATGTAGGTACTGTATCGACACCCGCCAGAACTGTATTGATGTAGTCAAACCTATATACGAGATTTGAATGGGGAGTTTTTTTTTTCTTTTTTCATAGATTAACTCACACGAGGAAATCAGAATTGGTGAGGTCATGGCGAGACCTTATAAAAACTTGATTTGAATAACATTTTAGTAAGCAAGCTATAAATTGGATGAGCAATGAGGTCCATGGCCGCGCGGTAACGCGCTGGACGTCTGTGCGTCGGAATGTCGTCGGTTCGAGCCCCGTGCTGTACTACTCCCCTCGAACGACACAGACACTTTTTCCGCCTAGTGTTCAAGGGTATTAAGGATACCTATGACTTCGGTCTTATCTATTCTATTAAGAAAAACAAAAAAATGAAAGTTCAGGAATTCTGCTATTTACATATATACTCAAATGAAGTAAATGAAGGTACTCAGGAGTATCACTGGCAAAACCCTTCGTGATAGAGTACGTAACACAGAAATCCGAAAGACGTGCGAAGTTGAAGATATTGTCAGATGGGGACGACAGAGAAGAAGGTTCTGGAACTTCCAGAACCTTCTTCTCTGTCGTCGAACAGAACACGTATCCAGAATGGCGGAACCAAGAGTCGTAAGAATGGCCAGGGACAGTATCCCCCAAGCAAGCAGACCTCCAGGACGACCTCCCAAAAGATGGAAAGACAGCTGGCAGTCGACGTCGCAAGAGGCAAACAATGATGCAGGACCATCACAGGCCAACAGGCCTAAAATAAGATGATGAAGAAGAAGCAGACATATATACACATCATCACGCCGTGTCCCTTGCGGGATAGATAGAGAGAACAGATCTCCATTTTTTTTTTATTTCATGCACACAACTCTCGCCTCCTCCACATTCATACATCTCGGATCGTATAATCTTCTATTATTCATACTCAGTTTTCGTACTCACTTTTCGTACTCACTTTCAAAATCATTCATACTCACTTTCAAAATCTGGCTCATTTGATCTTTCCTCGGTCTACCTCTTCTATTAACGACTTATACTTCTGACTTATAAATATAATTATTTTAAAACTGCTTATCTATTTCAATGTATTACTGCCTAACTATTTCAATGTTGTCTCAACTATCTTACTTCCCATTTGTCATTATGTAAAATTTGGACTCCTTTGAGGCTTTTCTTTTCTTTTTTTTCTCGTTCTTGCTGACAGTTAACCTGAGGTGGTATATGTGGGTTTACTTTTTATTTTGTTTTCTGTCATACGTTTTTGTTTTTATCTTTTTTTTTCTATTTATTCTTTAATCTAGATATGCGAGGGTGCCCCCTGATGCCCTTGCAAGCCCCCTGATGCCCTTGTGGTCGGGCTCGCCCTACATTGGTGGGGTGTATCTCGGCCGGGGGAATGTTTGTGGGATGAGCCCGGACCTTTTAGTGTCTTCTCTCTTGAATGTATCTTTTTTTTGTCATATATTTATTTTCTGTGTTTATTTTTTTTTATATATTCTTGTTCTACGTGTTCAAGGGTGTGGGCTGAAAAACATCTGGTGTCCCCGTGGCTGGGTTTGCCCTATATTGGTGGGGTGTATCTTGGCCGAGGGGATGCTATTAGATGAGCCTAGACCTTTTGATAGCTTCTGTATTTAATGTATTATCTGCAATTTATGTGTTTTAGAAGTGTTATTCAAATATAATCTGTACATACTATGTTGCTATCAATAAACCTATTATTTATTTATTTATTTATATGATTAGTTATTCTTTCATAATTATTCTCTCCACATGTTCAAACCATTTTATGGCTCCTGTCTTCATCTAACTTAAAACATCCAATTCATCCATGTATTCAGTTCCGATGTCTCTTTTTTCATATATTGACACTACATTTTTTTCTTAGTGCACGCATCTTCGCAGCATCAATTGCACTTTAATCTTTCTTAAAGTTCAAATTTTACTTTCATACGTCAAGGTGGGCATTAAAACACTTTCATGTATTGTTGGTTTAGCTACTGATAATGTTACGCGGTTTTTGTGTATACATTTAGTGCTCTGTTTACCTTGTTCTCTGTCGCTACCCATATTTCAATGTTCCCTTCAACTCACCCATCATACGTTAATAACTCACTTGCTATTTAATATTAATAATAAAATGACAATTCATATGGCGCCGTTTAGTGAACAAACTCTCCTCAAGGGTGCTCATTCGGGATTCGAACAAACTATTACAGTTTAAAAATATTCATATATTAAAAATATTGCATTTAAACAAGTAAGTACAGGATGTCCTAAAAGTCACTCTTCCATTTTAAAAAGAAATAACTTTTTTATTACTTAAAAATTCACATGTATTCTTTTATAAACATAAAACACACTTCTCGAAAATAAATTTTATTTGGTTTTGAAAATTACACCCTTTAAATATCTGCCATTTTGGGCGACGAGGTCCACTTCCAGCTAAACGGATTTGTTAATAAACAAAGTATGCGATTTTGGGGGACAGAAAATCCAAGAATAGTCCATCAACGTAGTCTGCAACCCGTAAAAGTAACGGTTTGGTGTGGTGTAAATGCGGAAAGAGTTCTTGAACCTTATTTCTTTGAAGATGAGGCAAAAAAACCCACTAACCGTCAATGGCGAAATGCATCGAGAAATGCTAGAGTATTTCGTGCGTCCTGCAGTCGAGGACACACCAGAGGTATGGTGGCAGCAATATGGTGCTACTGCTCATACAGATCGAACTTCTAGTATCGCGGGATAGATAAAAATACCTTGAAAAACCTTCAGCAGGAATATTGCAATGGATTCTTGAGGGTGCGCCGCGGACGTTGACCATAGAATAAGTGTGGGATGGATGAAATTCAGATCGGTAACAGGAGTCTTGTATGACCCAAAAATGCCTATAAAACTGAAAGGAAAGGTATACCAGACTATCGTTAGACCTGCAATTATGTATGACTCAGAATGCTGGACTATGTACAGCTCCTACTATAGGCAACTTGAAACAGCAGAAATGCTAATGCTTAGGTAGTCGGCAGGAGTATCACTGAAATATAAAATTAAGAGCTCACGCATTCGTGGTAGCCTGGGAGTCACTGATATAAATAGTAAGTGGGAAGAGCGACAGCTGAGATGGTACGGGCACATAAGACGGAGACCACCAGACCATACTGTAAATCAGGCAATGTCTGTGGATCTTCCTCGACAGAGGAAGACCAAAGAACTCCTGGATGACTTAATGCTCCAAAATCCTGCAGAGAAACGGCTTAGATGAAAGCGACGCCCAGAACCGAAAAATATACGGCCTGAGAACGAGAAGAGCCGACCCCAACAGCCTACCTAGGCAATGAGTTGGGACAGATCCAGGAAGAAGAAGAAGATTCTTGTCTTCCTATTTCTACAATTGCATACCGTGAGATGTTCCTCATGGTGTGAATCTTTTGGATAATTACTTTAGGAATTCGTTCTTTAGTATTCTTTTGAGCTGATGAGGAGTTCAAACTGCTGAGGTATGTCCTAATTCAGTTTTAATTATATAATCGTACAAGGTTCACAGGATATCGGTACTGTTAAATTCTCTAGATATTCTTATTATAAAACCGAGTAGTTTGTAACTGTCCGATACCAGACGCGAGACATGGTTAACGAACGTGAGTCCGACATCAAAGGTTACGCCCAAATCTTTGAACTCTGTTTAATGCTACTCCGGGCTCTCACTTTTTTAATGTTCAAAGCTACTTAGTATAAAAATGAGTAGACATTCTAAGTGAAACGTCAAAAAGTCACATGTTACTCATAATAAATAACAGTAAAGGCTCATGTCAGATTATTAAGACAGGGAAGTAAAGGTGTATAAACTCGTTAACTATTAGTGTTATGTAGTGAGTCGCAATAAATGAGAAACAATGTTGTTATTGACAATATCCGTAGTTTAGTTGGTAAGAATCCTTTCTTCGAACCAGGAGGATGTTGGTTCGATTCTTAGAACCTAGATTATTTTAGAATGGATTCCAGCCTGGATTTCTTCGTTGTCTCTATATAAGGATATTATTCCTGGCTTACGTAAGTGTCTTCTTATGGTAAAGATCGTAAATTTGTTAAATGTTATTTATTTATCTATTGTATTTAACACATTTATTGCAAATATAATCTGGCGGGCTTATTGGTAGGCGACAATCTCTTCCAACCAACCAGACAAAAGCAAAAGAAGCAAGTTACGTGGTCGCATAAATCATTCAAATGACTATCCATCTCCACGAAATTCATAAACGCATACGTGAGCATATACCCACGAACCCCACAAAGACGGACAGTTACACGAACATTCGTTTTCATATAAAGTGAGACATCATCAATTCAAAGGAAAAGAAGGGATGGTGGAGAGGAAAGGTAAAGAAAAATTAGGAATGAAACACGTTATTTTACTGACTAGAAATTAAGAGTTTTTTCTGTCGCTTCTTAAAGCATGCCAAGGACGGAGCGAGTCTTATATTGGTTTGTAACTGATTCCAAAGTCACACTGCACGGACAGTAAAGGACGACGTAAAAAAAGAGGAGCGGTGAACTGAAAAGGCCACTAGACAATCTCTGTTTTAGCGTAGCGCTAATCCATGATTGGAAAGACGCTGAAAATTTTCGGCAAGACAAGAGAAGACTTACACAATAATAATATGATTGTTGCAATACTAAAAAAATCGTTAACATGAAGTAAAATAAACTGTTATCGACAAAAAACAATCAAGAAATATATTATGAATATTATTGTATATAATATTGTGCGCAGTGTTAGGAAAACCCAAATACCCAAAAATCTAATATATTACAATTTACTTTAAAAAAAAACAGCAAATTGCGCCTGATTATCCAGGAATTTTGGGGTTGATTCCATTTAGAAATAAAATATAATATTAAAAAAAGGGTTCAAGTCTATACTCAAGAAAATGTTGCATGGTCCCAGTGACGTTTGAAATGTCATGTCTCATATCAAAGGGATGGTGTAAAGTCGATTTTTTTTGGTAAATCGTTTTTCTTCATTATACATATCGGTGAAAGTAGAAGTTCTGATTCTGATAATGACGATGAAAATTTGGAATGTGCTTCTTTATCGGATACCGACTAAAATGTATGGTTTATGATTAAATAAAATTGTTTTTCTCTAAACTGACGTTTTAAATCCTAATTTTCACTATACTGACTTTCTAATGTATTGTATTATTTGTATCTATCTTTAAATAGGCCAAGATCCACTATCAATTAATACTAATTACGAACATTTAATTTTATGTATAAAAAAATCGAAAATCCAATTATCGTATACCTCATCCCTAGCCAATGCAGACTAACGTAGTGACTTTTGACGAACGTCGCCAAATATTATTTGATTTTAACAAACTGACATATTTTTGCTAATTTGTAACAAGATGTATTAATTTGTCATTATTGTTTGTTTTATGTAATGTATTTACTTAAATAACTTACTAATTATTAGAATCAAGGCTTATATTAAAGTTGATAAAATAATTAAAATTACTGAACGTCGTTACAAAGTTGTATTTGGGCGAATTTGTGAAAAGTCACTGGGACCATGCTACATTTTCTTTAGTGTAGTGAAAATACTCGCACGAGCTGAGAATGTGTGCGAATGCAGTAGTAATACTGCCAACTCGTACAGAGACGCACAGCGGGCTCCGTGCCTTCTCCAGTGGTTCTAAATTCCAAGGCTCTATCGTAACCCAGTCACGCCCTTCAATACATATGTCATAATTACCAATTTGTATATTTGAGGGGTGCGTATCGATATGAAAGACCAAACCAATATTTTGGTGCCAATTTTGTTGTATGGGAGTGAAACGTGGAACTGGAAAAGTGTTGAGAGGAGACGGATAAATGATGAAGACATGTTGAGTACGAAACTGTTGAGTACGTTGAGTAAATTTGAAGTGTTGAGTACGAGAAAATAGAGTACACAGGGATGGTTGGGCATGTGGAACAAACGAATGAAGAAATGCAAAGAAATTAGATATACAGTGTAAATGTGTGTGGAAGGCTTATGAGACAAAGATCAAAAAAGTATAGTTGGATCAAGTTAATAAAGTAGGAAATTTGAAAAGTCACAGAAATGTGACAGATGTGTGCCGCAATAGGCAAGTCTGATGCTTTCTTATCTCTGCCTTCCCCGATAGGCAGACGGTGTGATGTTATGTATGTACTCGTATGTCAGAATATATTGTCTTCCAGCCACGCTTTTCAATATGTCCAAATTACCAATTAGTAATGTTTGAAGGGTGGGTATCATACGAATAAATGGAATGTAAAAGCTGTTGTGTTGAGGAAACCACATCAGTGACCAACTGAAAGACCTTGACTAAGCCTTTTAAGAACGAACAACGTTATTTTCCTATTTTTTTTAAAGTAGAACTGTTATGAAGGAAGCAAACATCATCTCATGAGGTTATCGTGAAACTCATCTCATTTCTGACGTGAACCGTGAACATCTCGCTCTGCCGTCAAGGTTCTCACGACATTCGCAAAGATCATGTGTTCTGTTACGTACGAGTATGCTGGTTCCTTACTGAATGTTGCAGTTAAGTATACACGAGTTTGACTGTTGTTTCCTTAAATGATCTAGCAGTAATCAGGCACATGCATGAGTATGGGAACCGGATAAAAACATCTCTATAATATAACATCGAACTTTGTATGCAAGAATGACATAACTCGAAAGTTGTAGTAAATTGATTTCAGTATATTTTTGACTTACAATTACTGACTTTGTAATAACGTAAAATCAAATTTGAATTGAATAAGTATAGTTTTATATTTATAGCCATATAGTAAGTATGTACATAAACATAAAATTAGTGTGGGATGGATGAAGTTTAGATCAATGACGGGAGTTCTATGTGATCCGAAAATGCCAGTAAAGTTAAAAGGAAAAGTATACCAAACGATTGTTAGACCCGCACTCCTCTATGGCTTCGAATGCTGGATGATGTATAACTCTTACTCTAGGCAACTAGAATCTGCTGAAATCCGCATGCTAAGATGGTCAGCTGGTGTGTCCCTAAGAGAAAAAATAAAAAGCTCACGCATTCGTGGAAGCCTAGGTGTTACAGACATCAACAGCAAGATGGAGGAGAGGCGATTGAGATGGTATGGGCACGTTGGACGCAGAGCACCCGATCACATTGTGAACCAGGCAATCTCTATGGATCTGCCTCGAATAATAACCAGAGGAAGACCAAAGAATTTATGGATGGTGCAAAAAGATAACCTGATGCAGAGGTACGGCCTGGGGGACGTAGTCCGGGACAGAAGAGCATACAACCTGAGGATGAAGAGAGCTGACCCCAACAGTCTTCGCAGACAGTGAGTAGGGATAGAGCCAGGGAGAAGAGGAGTATTTTGAACAGTAGATTTATTGGAAGAACAAGATTTTTATGCATGCACGGTATTACTAAGGATATCATCAGCAAAGGGTAAGTTCTTGAAGGATGCTAACCCTCGGTGATGATGTTGATTTCATATTGGAGAAAACCTCAAGTGCTATGAACGCTAGTTAAGCGAAAAACAGTATTTAACTTTTTGTGAGTCTCGAATCTTAAGAGCGTGAGATGAATCCAACATCGTTTATAACGAGACACGTGTTGGATCATGCACAACGCAAAAAGTGGTCACGTACTCGGGTACTCGAACTGGCCGTACAAGAGGTCATTTAAGTTAGATACTTTTAGGGTCATGTGACCGTGACGTCACGGTATAAAGATAATATGAATTGTATCGTTATAATTCCTATTAATCATCGCGTGGAAGACGAAGAACGAACCTGCAAATAAGGTTCCGTTAAGGTGATCCAATGGTAGGGTAAAAATGCCTTCCACATTGTAAAGGGTCTTTCAAATTGAGCGTTTTTTATAAATTCTTAGATAAAACACAGATGGCGTCGCAAATTTGCCTGGGTCTTGCGACATTTAAAGAATTGTAATGTATGACATTTATAAAAATGGAGTCGTATATAATACAACAACGCGTCCATATTGTTGAATTATTTTTTATGTATTGTTATTACTCCGGAAACGGTGATGTTAATTGGCCAACAAGATCATGTGATCTAAACCCCGTTGGACTATTTTCTATGGGGTTACGTGAAAAGCCAGGTCTATTAGAATGACCCCGGATCAATTCCTGAGCTGAAGGACGAAATTATTCGCGTTATTGGTGAGTTCGAATCGCAATTATCCTAAAATTTCATCGATAATTTTGACACAAGAGTGGACATCTGTGGAGCTGCAAGAGGTGGACATTTGGCGGATATTGTTTTTTTGTGTTTAAATGTCATACATTATACTTCAATGACCAATAAATGTCATACATTATACTTCAATGACCAATAAAAAGTTTTTTTGAAAGCAAAGCAAATTGAATGTTTTATTCAAGAATGAATTAAAAAAAATGAATTTAAAAAAACCGCTCAATTTGAAAGACCCCATATTTATTTTATTCGAAGTTTAAAGTATTGAGTTCAACAATATAAGAAAATTAACAAGACAAACTATTGTATAGTATAAAAAAAAAACTAGAAACCATTGAAATACATCAAGTAAACAAAAATATCATAAACCATCAATTCAATTTATTCTCTTCTCCGCGTCTAACCCTATTCCTCCTTAGTACCATATAACACATCGATCAATAAGTCCCGGGAATAACCAACAGATGGCACCTCTAATAACAAATCCATACCATTCTCAGTTAGTACCAACCTTAAGAAGTTACGTGTCAAATGTTCATGACATTCCAACATTGTGTCATTGAGTTACAGTGGAAGGCAGAAATTGCAAAAAAACGGCACCATATGAAGAAGAAAAAAGTTCTCTTTCATCAGGACAATGCACCGTGTCACAAGTTGATGGTAACGATGACCAAATTGCATGAATTGAACTTCGAATTGCTTCCGCACCCACCGTATTCTCCAGATTTAGCCCCCAGCGACTATTGGCTGTTCGCAGACCTCAAAAAGATGCTCCAGGGAAAGAGATTTGGCTCCAATGAAGAAGTGTTGCCGAAACTAACGCCTATTTTGAAACCAAAGATAAATCGTTCTACACGGCTGGCATAGAAAAGTTAGGAAAGCGTTGGAATTAATGTATCACTCTTGAAGGAGACTATGTTGATGAATAAAGAAGAATTTTGGCAAACAAATGTTGTTTTAGTAGTTAGTCCCGGGACTTATTGATCGATGTGTTACAACAAATATCATAGACATTTTTACTCTATTTTATCGACAACACACATCACGGTGTAATTAACATTCTATATACAATTAACATTCTTGACATTCTTGACAATTCACCTGATGATGAGATATAGTTTGTAATAAATAAAGTGGAATAAAAAAATACGTGTTTTAATTTTATATTAAGACAAATAAACTAATATCTTCCAGCCAACCAGCTTCTGTCTTCCTACCAACCAAGTATTATCGTTATCCAATACCATATCTTAAGCTTAGTAAAAAAATACAATATTAATATGGATCATTCAGCCAGAAGACTCATTTTGCAATAGTGTGAGTAACACTATCTGTATTACACAACTTGTGTAGTGATATTGGTTTTAGAATACCACACGATTGTTTCGCGCAAAGCGCACGTTTGTATTGTTGTTAAAATACTCGGTGATTAGAAAAACACTACCATGTCAAAATTAGGAGTGCGATTTTTGTCTAGTGTAATGTATAATTAAAAATGTTTTGAAAGCTGAGAATGTACTTTGTTATAACTTAAAGTTTCCTAGAATTTAGTATCACTCTATCCACTATTATTTTAAAACTTTATTATTTGGCATTGTAATTATGATACATTAATATGTTAAATAATCTTACATTTATTTTATTTTTATGTGCTATAATCTAATTAAAGCTGACGAACATTTTTACTATAATACTTGTTCTTACATTTATTTTTAATCTTGAAAAATTTCCTTATAGTTATTTAATGTTTCCTAGAATCTGCCATGCGTAAACCATTAATATGTTATATAAACTTACTTTCATTTTATTTTTATGATTATTACAATTTAAGCTGACAGCATTTTTAACTTACAAAACATGTGTATTCATTTCAATGTTTGAATATAAAATATTATTTTTTTGCTTTTTCACTTCATTAAAAAAGTCAAGTGACAAGTTTTTGTAAACGCACTGTTACTCACACTATTGCGAAATGAGTCTTCTGACTGGATGATCTATAATAATCTGTCAATAATGAGGGAAGTAATTTTTTTTCAACATGACACTTTTCAACTTGTTTCTATGCAACTTTATGCTGTCATATTGCTGTTTTTTTAGAGTCTCGTTTGCTCGTTGTGATTGACGCGATCGTCTCTTCCTTTTAGCATCTGAAGCTCTAATCATTTTGATCCATAATAATAAGTCTGTAATACTTTAAATTAAAATATTGTATTGCAGAAAAAATCAAAAACTCCCATTTTAAGGTTGTTTTTAACATAATGATGAATTAGATTAGTGCTGAAATGCGCATGCTAAGATGGTCAACTGGTGTGTCCCTAAGAGACAAAATAAAAAGCTCACGCATTCGTGGAAGCCTAGGTGTTACAGACATCAACAGCAAGATGGAGGAGAGGCGATTGAGATAGTATGGGCACGTTGGACGCAGAGCACCCGATCACATTGTGAACCAGGCAATCTCCATGGATTTCCTCGAATAACAACCATAGAAAGACCAAAGAATTCATGGGTGGTGCAAAAAGATAACCTGATGCAGAGGCACGGCCTGGGGGACGTAGTCCGGGACAGAAGAGCATACAACCTGAGGACGAGGAGAGCTGACCCCAACAGTCTTCGCAGACAGTGAGTTGGGATGGAGCCAGGGATAAGAAGAAGATTAGTTTTCGGGATGAAACTGGAAATCGGAATGATGTAGAATTTGAATAAAACGAAACTAAGAACAAAGTGTAAATCTCATTTACAGAAAACTATACATAAACTATAAACGCATATTATATTATGCAGCATCTCATCTTGGAAGTTAAATATCCTTATCAAAAACCTTGGGTTTGATTTGTCAAGACTGTGTGCTTGCTCAAGTGTAATTGATTGTACACAATAAACCAATACATGCAAAGGTGTCTCCATCTACAAGATGGCTGACAATCATACTCAATCTCGAGGGATAGCTTTTCGTACAGTACCAATAAATTCGTCAATTTCCTTCTGTCAGTCAAAGTTGTCATGTTAAAGACCTTCATCAAATGTTCGTAGTTCAATTCCGTGCGAGGTAAATGCGATTTCTAGTTTATAATTTATCATTTATGTAATAATGCAGTAGTTCTCAAAGTATGCGCCATAGCAGACTTATAGTGGCTCCGCGCTATATTTCAATATTTTCACTGAACCATCGATGTGTTGATGCGATTATAGGAAGTGCCATCTTACGGACACTGTGCAAACCATTAACTATTGAGTGTTGAGGTGTCAGCGAGATTTCACTATTTAATACTAATTCTAGATGGCGCTCGATATGTTATCTTCATCTCAGGGCCCATTTTTTCACGTAAGTAGGAATAAGATGTCAGAATTCCGATAGACAATGACAGAATTGTTCTAATAATTTATCGAACTTTCGCGGTACTTTGTGTATTGATATGATTGTTAAAAACATGTACTTATTACAAAACAATGATTTGTATTTTGTGTTTGTATTTTTTCATTTTTATTTGTTCATTTTCGAGGTCGACAGCCGTATACATCAGGCTAGACTTGCATTTAATAAAAGGTCGAAAATAATAGAATCAAATAATATAGACCTTAAACTGAGAATACTCCTCATCAAGACCTATGTATGGAGTATCTTGATGTACGGCTGCGAGACATGGTGCCTATCCGAAAGAGATAGACGAAGACTAGAGGCTTTTGAGATGTGGTCCTATAGAAGACTATTAGGAATTTCCTGGAGAGACCGCATCACAAATGAAGAGGTTCTCCAACGAATCGAAGGAGGAAGGCACCTGCTCAGGATCCTGTCCGAAAGGCGTGCAAGATGGATCGGTCATATAATACGACAAGAGGGCCTCTTGCATGCCATAATGGAGGGCATGACCGAGGGGACAAACTCTAGGGGACGCCCACGCCGAGAGTACCTGGAGGACCTGTTGATGGACGTGCGCTGCTCAACATACACAGACTTAAAAATAGCCGCACAGGACAGGGGGGAATGGAGGAGAAAAGTTCAAATTGCTGCAAACCAGTCTTAGGACTGCAACCACGGAGAGAGATTTGTTCAACCTTTTTGAAGATTTTATATATATTGGTGTCTTGAGACATTGAGTGTTGTGGGGATGATTTTTGAAGCTTGTGGTA
This sequence comes from Odontocerum albicorne, assembly GCA_949825065.1. NCBI lineage: Eukaryota > Metazoa > Arthropoda > Insecta > Trichoptera > Odontoceridae > Odontocerum > Odontocerum albicorne. The sequence continues at coordinate 30,117,379 of OX463860.1, forward strand.
AGCACATTTCGATTCTGTTTGTTTATTTGCATCTAATTTCCCCCTTTCGCACTGATTTATTTATTATTTATTTATTTTATCAAAACAGGCTTAGCCCAATTACATTTAAAAAAAACAAGATGTGTTAACATTAAAAAAAATTATATAATATAAAAAAAATTATATAAAATGAAAAATAATGTATATGCATACATATATACACACAAACATATAGTACACATATATTCAAAGTCACTTAAGTACGTTGATGAGTGCTTTCTAACGCGCTCAATCTATTGTAAGAAGAAAATTTACTTTTGCTTTTGGTAATGTTATGTGAAATATGTCAATATCCGAAGCAGTCCCGTTCAGAAGAATTAAGACCCTTCCAACAGGCATAGCGGCTGGAAGACCCGTTCTTACGTATGTTATTGAGAACAGTTCTTGCAGGTACAATCTAGTGTAATTGTTAGGAATATTTAACGCTTATCTTTGTAGTAATGCTGGACGGCTCGCAGCTCCTCGAACGAGTTTGACAACCTATAGCAGGAGACGCAGATCTCTTCTTACGCTCAAGGAGTTATACCCGAGCATGCGAAGCAGAAACTGAGTAGGATAAAGCTATGGATAGACACCGAACTCTCTCATATAGAGATATGAGTGAGTTTGGTGTCAAGAGTGACGCCTGGTTTGGTGCATTGCGGGCAATCCGCCTTTGAATGTCCCCGTATTATGTTGGTTACGTATAATTGTGTACGTTTATATATGCCTGTTTCTTTGTTATTATTTATACTCTAATTGTTTTAATTTTTTTTAAATATATTTATACATTTTGTTCCTCTTTTATGTATCTAGCACATGTTGTTAAGATCGTTGTTGTATGGTATATTGTACCGTTTATATATAAATAAACATTTTTGTAAATATTAAATAAGTGAATTTATTTTTAATTGTAACTGCACTAACATAAGTGCAATTGTTAGGTATGGCCTGACTTTGGGTGCAGTGGAAAAATCCTGATACACTAAAAGCACTATGAACCGAAAAAAATAGGTAACCACTGTCTTAATAATATAATTTATCTATACTAGAGAAAATGTAGCATGGCCCCTGTGACAGTTAGCCCCAATACAACCTTGTAACGACGTTCATTAATTTTAATTATTTTATCAACTTTAATATAAACCTCGATTCTAATAAATAGCAAGTTATTGAGGTAAATACATTACATAAAACTAACAATAATAACAAATTAATACATCTTGTTACAAATTAGCAAAAAATATGTTAGTTTGTTAAAATCAAATAATATTTGGCGACGTTTGTCAAAAGTCATTACGTTAGTCTGCATTGGCTAGGGATGGGGTATACGATAATTGGATTTTCGATTTTTTTATACATAAAATTAAATGTTCGTAATTAGTATTAATTCATAGTGGATCTTGGCCTATTTAAAGATAGATACAAATCATACGATACATTAGAAAGTCAGCATAATGAAAATTAGGAATTATACCGTCAGTTTGGAGAAAAACAATTTTTCGAATTATAAAAAAAACGATTCGATTTGTAAAAAAATAAGAACGATTTTACCCCATCCCTTTGAGACATGACATTTCAAACGTCACAGGGACCATCCTACATTTTCTCTAGTATAGTTGAAATGTACCAAAACTTGCCTAATAACTTGTCCATTACACCAATACAAAATATAGGATTCGCAAGAGATAAAGTCATCAATAGGAATTTATATGCGATGCATTTTGATTTTATCAGCACTAAAATGGTTGGATGTGAAAGTTGAGGTTACGAACCGCTACATGACATGAGAAGTTAAATTTTATGCCTTTCTTTGATAGTAAAATACAAAAAAAAACTCTTCTGGTACAAGAATCAAGTAGATTTCGTCTGCATGGGAAAGGAAAGAATACTACATTGATCAAAAAGTTTTAGGACCGGCCACCGTGTGGCGCTGTCAGTCACCCAATTGGAATTCTTTTTTTTTGTTAGATACCACATCTATCATTGACACTTCCCTTCAAATTTCAGCGTCATAGTTTGACATTTATAAAAGTTACGCTGTACTGAGTACATCTACCTTTGTGCGTGTTTTTGATTTTTTACAAGTTTGAAAATGGCATCAACGAGTTTGCATTAAATTTTCGTGAAAAACGGATTTAACGGTTCGCAGACCTTGGAAATGTTGTAGAAGTGTTTTTCGGTGGCACGAATGCTTCAGAAATGGCCGTGAGTCGGTCGAGGATGACGAACGCAAAGGCAGTCGAAAACTGATGAAAACATCAGAGAGCTGGCAGAGGACTTGAACATCGCTTATGGATCCGCTCAAGACATTTTGGTTACTGATTTGGGCCTCAGATGTGTCGCTGCAAAACTGATGCCGAAAGACCTCAATTTCACGCAAAAAAAGGACCGCGTTGAAATCGCGAAAGACATGATTTCCACGAGTTTTTGACCAAAAACAACACGAATACTATCCAGCAGCCTTCGAATTTACTTGATCTGGCTCCCTGCGACTTTTTCCTGTTCAACTGACTTAAAAAACCGCTTCGCGGAACGCGTTACATCACCCGAGAAGATGTCATGAAAAAATCGAAGACTGCTCTGATGGACATATCGAAAATTGAGTACCAGCAGTGTTTCGAGGATTGGATCAAGCACTGGCGTGAGTGCGTTGCAGTCAATGGGGAGTACTTTGAAGGGGACCATATCGATTTTGATGAATAAACTTTTATTTTCGATTTTATGAATAAAGTCCTAAAACTTTTTGATCAAGGTAGTATACCACTTTTATAGCACGCTGTAGATATTCTACCATTTCTCTCGAATAAATTACATTAATATATTGGATTTTTTTTCCTTATACGCTCGTAATAAATTTGTATAAAGATACATATTTTAACGAGAGGTAATTTTGGAGTCCAGATTATGGTCAAAGTGTGTTGAAATTTGCAATATAAGACACTTTGCAATATGTAGTACGAGTATTTCTATCGAAATTTACCTAAAAAATCTAGCTATAAATCTCCTTCATATTTCGAACACAGTAAATAATTAACTCATTTTCAAGAAAACTTACAAAGATAAGACGAACAATGAATACAAGTTTGTAGATCTTCCGATATATGATAGTAACACATTCGGCTTTAGATGTAGGGTTCATATAGCATCATACATTAAAAAATAAGATTTTTCAAAAAGGGTTTTCTTTAAGTGCTTCCTAAAGCTGCGCATGTGACTCGTGTCTTTAACACTGATAGGTAGACCATTCCACACTACAGGACCAGCAACGGTAAAAGCTCTATCAGAATACCTCGTCTTATTGGATCGATTTTTAAGAATTTATCAATAAGACGAAAATAAAAAATAAATTAAAATCGCAGATTAAAACCAAACTGGAAATTGTATTGTATTGTAATTTATTTTTATCAAACACTGTTTATTCCACTTTTTTGTGACGGTATAACCCTACTGGTTTCAATGCTTTCACCTCATCTTCAGGGGAGCACACACATTGTGCTCCCCTGAAGATGAGGTGAAAGCCTTGAAACCAGTAGGGTTATAACGTCACAAAAAAGTGGAATAAACAGTGTTTGATAAAAATAAATTACAATGTCTTTAAACCTTCACAACGTTAATGACTTAACTATTAACAACAAACTGGAAATGTTTCTGCTAGGAATCGATCCTACGGCGTTCGCTTGTGAATGTTAACCGTTAGACCACGGCCACAAGTCTCGGTGTAAAACCTCACATAATTTCAAAGCCTGATATTTATAACATTTTCCATCTCGAAACCAGATATGACAATGTAAATTAAAACAAACACCATCAGTAGAGAAAGTTCTTTCAGTGTTGCTATCTTTGTAGATAGTGTTATTATTTTTTCTGTTCTTGTTTTATTTTTTTTATGATTCATGTTTCCTCTTTGTTATTTTGTGTTATTTTTATTTTCCGAATGGCGGACTGTGGCTAACCCAAGAAGAATGCCTCCGGCTAAACGATCGACTTGTTTACACAAATTAGATTCAAATTGATTTTAATGGGTAATAAAATACGTTTGTAAAAATTGAAAGCATAATTTAATATACTTTTTTTCTCGTCTAGTATAGTTATTTGTGTTCGAATGGTACTTTTAATATAGTACATACAGTGATCAGTGGCCATGGTTTAACGATAACCATACGAACAGAAGCTCCTGGTTCGATTCCTGGCTGATTCACATCGGATTTGTTTTAAAAAAATATTGAAACAACTGTTTGACAAACAACCTCCGTGGTTTAGTTGGTAAGACGTCTGTCACCCAACCGGAATGAAGCGGGTTCAAACTTTCCTTCATCTTCCCAAATATCAAATACAAATACAAACATTGGTATATTTGGTAAGACGTCTGTCTTCCAGCCCACTGGTCGCTGGTTTGATTCCTGCTGGAATCAGATATTTTAAAAATGATTCCAGATTGGTCCTCCTTCAGACTCTCTTTAACTTTTACTTCAGACTTATTCAACATGTTTCTAGTTAACTTTTATTTCAGACTTACTCAACATGCTTCTAGTTGTAATATTTCAGACTTATTCAACATGTTTCTAGTTGTAGTATTTCAGACTTGACTTTTATTTCAGACTTTTTCAACATGTTTCTAGTTCCCTTTAATTTTTATTTCAGACTTATTCAACATGTTTCTAGTTGTAGTATTTCAGACTTATTCAACATGTTTCTAGTTCTCTTTAACTTTTATTTCAGACTTATTCAACATATTTCTAGTTGGTTTAAAGAGATTAGCACATAATTTGTACAGTATACAACGAAAGTGTGAAACAACGCAATTACAGGTTTAAGGAAAGAGGTTTTAGAAATTGACAAGCCACTTCCGGTACAATGAGCCTTGAAACAGAGAAATAAAAGACCTTATGCAACAAACTGCCGAACGTACATGCAATCTAAAACATATATAGAATAGAAATGGGAGGAATTAAAGTGGATAGAAATAAAACAGCGACCACGCGAGGCGTGGCAAGTGAGGAGATGAATGGACCAATAATTGTAGTGTGCTGTAGATTTATATGTTTAAGTGTTTATAATTATTTATGTGTGCATGGTTACACAACTATTGTTATCTGGAGTTACCATTTTAAAATAAGGACAGATGACAGTCTCTCTTTTTTTGACACTGTTTCTATAAATGAAATGTGTGTCTAAGATTCATTTTCAACCTACGAAAGTACGACCATATAACTTCATACCAGAAGGCATTGAACTGGTTGAATGTTAGAAATAGACGCCAAATTCACATACTGTCTCTATTGTATAACATCCTTAACTACCCCACCGCACCATCTTATCTCGCCGAAAATTTTCAGCGTCTTTCCAATCATGGATTAGCGCTACGCTCAAACAGAGATTGTTTATTGGCCTTTCCAGTTCACCGCTCCTCTTTTTTTACGTGGTCCTTTACTGTCCATGCAGTGAGACTCTGGAATCAGTTACAAACCAATATAAGACTCGCTACGTCCTTGGCATGCTTTAAGAAGCGACTGAAAAAACTCTTAATTTCTAGTCAGTAAAATAACGTGTTTCATTCCTGATTTTTCTTTTCCTTTCCTCTACACCATCCATTCCTTTCCTTTTGATTGATGATATCTCACTTTATATGAAAAATAATGTTCGGGTGATTGTCCGTCTTTGTGGGGTTTGTGGGCATGTGCTCACGTATGTGTTTATGGATTTCGTGGGAATGGATAGTCATTTGAATGATTTATGCGACCATGTAAATTGCTTCATTTACTTTTGTCTGGTTGGTTGGAAGAGATTTCCGTCTGGGAATAAACCCGCCAGATTATATTGCAATAAAAGTGTTAAATAAATAAATAAATAAATATAAATTAATAGGATTTCTTTATAGTGCTATCCGTACACCCGTAAGACAATTAAATTAGAATAATAAATAATCTAATCATAATAATGGAGTGCCAAATTTGAAGCACAGAAGTGAAACTTGGACGTTGAAAACAACTGAAAAGAGTTGAATAAATGACGTTGAAATGCGTGCAATGAGAAAAAATATATTAGATAATGTATGACAGAATACGAAATAAGTGAAAAGAGATGAATGCTAACATAAAACTGGTATATGGGCTCCTCATCAGCGCAAATATAAAAACAATATAGAACAAATACAAAAAAAACCCTCAGATATCTATGGTACAGAACAAAGGGCGATTACCCAAAATATGCTCACCATGTCGAACTTCTCACGGTGTGTAACTATAGAAGCCTCGAAACAAGAAGGCAAGAATCCATTGCGATATTCCTAATAAAGGTTTTTCAAGGTTGCTTTAACTGTCCCACGATTCTAGAAGCACTAAGTTTATATGTACCCAATAAATATAGGCGTGCAAGGAATCACCCTCTGTTCTACATACCAACTTACAGGACGAATATCATGGCTAAACACTCAGTCACGCTTGGCATAGAGATATTGAACCAACTGAATGACACTGTTGATATATTCTCGGTACTGCCTAGCAGTATGAGAAGAATCCTGGCTGATATTCTTCCTAACGAATAAGCTAACGGTAGAAGCAGACCCTCTTTGTGTAACAGGAGAAATCCGTGCAAAGTGAATAAAAAAAATATTGAACACAATGATAATAACAAAACAAATATATAGTGCAAATATGACGATAATGCGTGTTAAAGGAAGATCAAGAAATGTGTGATTGGAGTGAATTATGAAACGCAGAAATTCAGAGAAACGGAGGAGTTGTGTGAGAAAACGTACGGATGAAGAAGAGGCGAAGGATGGGTGATGAGATAAGAAAATCTGGCGCTCTTTTCTCTTTGCCTACCCAGACAAAGAAATGGTGTGATTGTATGTATGTATTGATGTAATTTGGTCATCTAATTATAACATATATTTTCTCAAACAAGTATCCACACTCCGGATAGAAACACATAGAACATTTTACAATCAAATGTGTCAATAACAATTTGTTTACAATGGTTGTTATGTTATAATTGATCGATCGTGAGAATATAACCATTGGGTTATTAACTTCATATCTGGTTTAGTGGATATTTTTAATGCATATGTTGTTGAGTTCAGGAAGGTCCTTCTTAGGAATTTCCTTAATATTAATTTTGTAAGACACCTTTATTTAGAAAATCAACATTTTTAATTTTTAATGACACTATCCGTTCCATCAGAAATACTGGAATATCTATGCCTGTAATAAAAGGACCAAATACACAAACTTGCAAGACTCCAACAGTGATCCAAAAAAAAAACGATATAAGGATGTTTAAGATAAAATTCTTTTTCCACGCTAAGGGCCAAACACTACAATTCGACCAACACCAAGATCTGTGCCTCAAGATTCTGTCCGAGCAGATATTGCATGCTCGTGTTGTATCCAACCGGACAGGTAGTCGTTGCTTGCCGTTTATCGGCCGATCAAAAAGCCCAAATGCGGGGAAATAATAATAATAATATCATTCATTACTGCTAATAATAATTCACCCGAAAATCTGAAACACGTGTAGCGTTCAAGAGAGCCGAGAGTCGGCGATCGCAATTGATACAGGCGTAAATCAGATAAATGAGGCAGCCGGATGACAGGTGGAGCTGTGGGCGAGACAAGATGGCGGCCGGTCGCCATTGTGAAGTTCTGAATGGCGGGAAAACCATGATCGTACCTAGTGGACTATATTTTTTTTATTAAAGGCTGCAACGTAACAGTGATCTATATAACACGTCGCCAATTTAAAGGGGGACAGTAAAATGTGTATATTTTATACGTTCGAATATTTTCGCGGTTAAATTATACATACGAATACATAATATCCTGAATACATAGTGGCCTGGTGGTAAGACACTTGTCTACCGATCCGGAGGTTGCGGGTTCGATTCCCGCTTGAACCCAGATTTTTTAAATAGGATTCCAGTCTGGTTAACACTTAAAGTCTATAAAAACATCTTTCTGGTTGGTTGGAAGAGATTGCCACATGTCAATAAACTTGCCAGGTAAAAAAAAAATATCCCGTAATTCCCATGTTGAGGTAACATAGAGCACAACGCGCAAGATATTCCTATCTCGATATACATCTTACCCTCTTCCTCATCCATAAACTTTCTCATACAATTTGTACGATTTTCTACTGTTCTTTATTCCAAAATATATTTTGCCTGATTCAACCATTATTATGGTTGGATTAAGTGAATTGTATATTTCCTAGCAAAGGAAGACCAAGGAAAGTCCTTAGTCTTCCTCAACTGAATATATCTGTACAGCCCACTTATATCAACAGAAAGTTCGATAATCGTACTTGATATTTAATCGTACCCAATAAACGTTTAGGAGTAACCTGTTCACAGATAATTTATTAATTTATTTAATTTACGACACAGTAGCATATTTTACAAACAAACACACATATGAGAAGTTAATAAAATTATTGATAAAAATACAAAATTGTATCTTAAACTAACATGTAGGATACAAACAAGCAGTAGTAATAATAACTAAGGTATTGTATAAAATTATTTAATATTAAAATTAATATTGTGGATACATTCAGCCTCCTCGTAAGAACATGAATGTAAGTCTTTTTAATACTGAATTTAACTATGAAATCCCCATTAATTGTCTTGATATTTTTTACATATACAGGATTCAAGTGAGCTTTTGGAACATTACGAATAACAAAAAAAACGTGTCTTTATTTGCATATACGAGTATACTTGTACATCTATATGTAAAAGAGGCTTTAGGTGAAGACCAGCCTTGAATTGGAATCGATTTTAAAACTCACGGTTTAAAAGAGAGCCATCTCATCGACTGCGCCACCAAAATGTACTTGCACGATATCATATTTTATTTGAATTTATTAAGACCACAGCGTCGACGTACACGTTTTATTTTGATATCAAAATATTTTCTCAGAATATAAGTCAAATTTAAAGTATAAAATGTCAACTGGTATCGCAGGACAGGTCGATGTCGTGCATCGCTTGCCCTACATTCCTGTTGAGTTATTTTTCTAGCATTAACTGCGTACCAGCTATTGTTTTTTTTTAGATCGTGATGGATTCAGATCGCGGTTCCGTAAAGATAGATCTAATATACAGGAACTATAACTGTCGAAAATGATTTGTGCAACTTCACACTGGTGCGCTATCACGCAGTGGTTACCAAGACTTTACCGGGGACCCTTGGAATATACCACTATGGTCCAAATATATCTTGTCTAAACAAGTTAGAGGTATGGACAAATATTATACTAGCAACATAAACCTTATGCAAAGGCGATGTTACATTGTAATTTTGATACATATTTATTTATTTATTTTACACATGACAAGAAATATACATAATTTGTGAGAAAAAACAGGTAATTTAATTTGGCTTATATTAAAATCTGAAAGGTGTCCTACTTGGGTCATGTACTTAGAGGAGCAAAGTACAAATTACTGCACCTGATCATCCAAGGCAAAATAGAAGGCCGAAGAAGTGTGGCAGGAGGCAAATCTCCGCAATATACATGATTTGACTGGCATAAGGGGCGTTGGAGATCTTTTTCGGGTTGCTGTGGACAAATATGTCAATTCTCAGGTGATATTTAACGTTGTGGGGACCTGTCATGAGACTGGGAAGAAGAAGAATTAAATTTGGACACACAATTTTAATGGATCTGGGTTTTTTTGCCTTTCATTTGTCGTGTCCCCAGTAAACTAGGATTTAGCCTGTATCTCACTGAGGACATAAAACATGAAAACATAAAGCGATACTTCTTTCCGATTTTTGATTATATAAAACCCCGTTACACATTCTCATCAACCTGACCAACAGTGACACTCAATTACATATGTATGCATCAAGCGAAATCAAACTCCTCACAATTCGTAACTCAATACATCTATTTTTGAAAGTATGTAAACAAAAGCCGATAGAAGACGTGTTGTTTCGTTACATTCTGAAATATTAATAATTGAATATCGCGTGGTTGTTACGTTTTTTTTTTCCAATAGAAAAGGCTGTCCACTGAGAAAAAAATCTGTGGGCAGCAAGCAATTAAACTTAATTTATTTTCTACCGGGTTTTATTTTTCAGTAGCTAAAGCATGTCACAAGAATGCCTAAATTGCAAGCTATTTAAAGGTTTGTCCTGAAGGAGGAACATTAGTCAGGAGGTCATTTTAAAATATACATATCATCAAACCATTTCCCTGCTGGGGTAGGCAGAGAGGACAGAGCGCCAATTTTTTTATTAGACCATACATTTTATCTCTTCAACATTCAAATAATTTCTCATAAATCCCCTACGATTTCGTTGACTTTTAACATTCCCTTCTTTAAAAAAAACATTCACTTGATCCAACTATATTTTCCTTGGTCTTCCTTTAACACTATTTCCACTGTACGTTTGTATTGTAAGTTTTTCTTAATTAATTTTCAGCCTCTCCAGTATATAAAGAAAAGCCAAGATTCAAATTAGTAAAAATAATATAATAACATTGCGTATGGCGCCATTTAAGAGAAGATTTACAATAAAATTTTCTTGTTAGATTTTGCAATAAGTAAAATAAGACCTCTTTATTTTCAGTAAGTCTGAAGGAGAGATTTTTTTTCACTAATTAGACTGTAAGAGAAGTTGTCCTTAGAGTTTCCCCAAGGCCTTGGAGCCGTTGGGTTGGCCATAATAATAAAATTACAATTCTTAATACGCCGTTTCGAGAGCGGATTCTCCACAAGGGCGCTCTAACTCATGATTCGAATCCACTGTTATTGACAAATTAAAAATATTACAAAAGAAACAAAAAGTTAAGTGTAAGGATAGGAAGGTAGCGACTGTGGCCATTATATTAGATATTTACCGCATCTGCTATGATATTGTAGGGACTACCGTCGTCCCTGAATATTGTAAACACGCACGGTCAACGACCGATGAACCGACCTTCGGACATGTCCAAAGGTCGCATACCAGAACATTAATATTGTTTACCCGCAAATACTATTTACGTTACATTCCACAGTAGAAAGAGAACGCATCGCGCTGTCTCACCGTTTTCGTCAACAAATTATCTACCCACTATATTATTCGCAACGTCTGCAACCACCTCTGCACGCGCAGGAGTGAGATAAAAATATATTGCGGACGCACTCATGCGCCCCGTTCTGAAATGTATATATACCTACTTATCGATAAATAAAGAATCACTTATTATTAATCACTTGACCATTCATTGCTGTTTACTATTCATTGATTGTTCACTCTCACTTTCCGCATTGCTAATCGAGGTATTTTATTTAAATACCAAACAACAATCATAATCATCAGCACGTCCAACTAGGACATCCGCTAAAATATGTTTAGAAAAAACAAAACCGCTGAAAAGTTACCAAGGAAAGACGAACTACATAGAAACCTTTGAAGATCTTCCGACATGTGATAGCAACACGTTCGCCTTTTTACTTCTTACAGTTGGAGGTAGACCATTCCATGCCACTGAGTGCAGAAGTGAATCGAATGTAGGTGGTAAACGCTAAGTATGGGCACCGATGAAACGTGTATTTTCACATCCTTATTTTTAACTTATGGTTATGTATGAAATTCGTTTAGTATTTAATCACAACATATCCCGTTTGCAAATAAAGAAAAAATAACTGCCTCGCGATCCGCTGATTAGAAACCTCTTCCTCAATGGAATTGGCTTTCTTCCGAGATAGCTGGATTATCTTTTTCCTTTTTTTTTGTGTCTATAGATAATATTTATTAGAAAGCCCATAAATAGATAAAATGCTCTTTTACGTCCGGCACCATAGAGAACAAAGGGAAATGTCTATGGGCAAAAAATAAATTTATTGAACCGATTTGTTTTCGTTTCTTTTGTCGATTTTTTCTCTTCATCTTTGACATTTTATTGCATCAATTATGATTTCTAATATAAGAAGTTTGTCTCAAGATTATAATCTTGAAATATTAATTCCCAAATTTATCTCTCGGCCACGATTTCAATGCGTCCGCATTACCAATACATATTGTAATTTGTTTTATTAAACACTGTTTGTGGAATAAACAGTGTTTGATAGAACAAAAAGTGGAATAAACAGTGTTTGATAAAACAAATTACAATGTCTTTAAACATCCACAACGTTAATGCCTTAACTATAAATAATACAATACATATTTATTGAAGGGCATTTCACAAATAAATTAACATTTTACCAATAAATGTGATACATAAATACCATCATGAAACGCCCCTTTGAGGTAGGCAGAAAGGGCATATTTCGACACCTCATTATCCATTTATTAAATTAAATTTATTAATTTATTTTCTTCAGGTTGCATTACAGGTTTCCCTAATTCGTACAAGGACCAGACATAACAAGTACAAAAAAAACATGTATTGGGTGTTAACATAAGTTGGGTTCGTGTTTTTTCAACTTAAAAATGAGCATCAACAGTACAACAAAATGGTAAAGGTTATACGTCATTCAAAAGAAAACTTTCTGCTCTATAAGATATTGTGTTTGCTTTTACGTTACATATATTATTTTATTTGATTACAAGTCTTCAAAATGGAATGTCAAGTAGACGAAAGCGAGCATTTTCGACACCTCCAGTGGACTTCGATAAGGCCATATTATTCATGAAGATCCCCTTCAAACCACCGTAGAATTGGCTGAGCAGATGAATTGTAGTCACATGACTGTATACCACCATCTTAAATCAATGGGAAAAGTCCAGAAGTTCGGCGCTTGGGTTTCACATGTTTTGAGTGAAAACAACAAAAATCATCGTTCGACAATTTCTGCTGGTTTGCTCGCGCGTCATCGAGCTACGCATGGCCACAAGCAAAGGTTACTTTACCGCATCATTACTGGTGATGAAAAATGGTTTGAAAATGGTGATGAAAAATGTTTGAAAGGGATCTTCATGAATAATATGGTTTAAGCGGTCCTCATCTTTCGATGAGTGGTTTTCCCACTGGTCGTCCAGAACGCTCCATATCTTTGAACTCGAAATTACCGTCTTTGAAACACAAAAAACAATCCACGAGCTGACCTTTAATTCATAGCATCTTCACCGTACACTTCGCAAATATCGCGAGCAGCTTTGGCAGCTTTATTCCTTCGATTGAACGCAAACAGAAAGAGGTGTCAAAAATGCTCACTTTCGTCTACTTGATATTCCGTTTTGAAGGCTTGTAATAAAATAAAATAATATATGTAACGTAAAAGCAAACGTAATATCTTGTAGAGCAGAAAATTTTCTTTCGAATTACGTATAACCTTTACCATTTTGTTTTACTTTTGGTGCTCATTTTTAAATTTGAAAAAAAAAAACGGACACAACTTATGTTAATACACAATATAAAACAGTTCATCATTTCAAGACATATAAAGACTATTGTAAAAATGTATATGTTACGTTAAACACTATGACAAAATGTAGTCTGTAAGATAATATAAAAAGATTAAATTATTTCAAGTACTACACTAAATTCAAGAGATTTTTCTTGAAGAAGCTGAGCGACACATGAAAAACGTCCACCTACTCGTATATATGAGGACACACACGGTTAAACAGTGTGATTGCTGTTCCTACCACTGGCATATCCAAATGAACGCCGGTTCAACTTATATGTTGATAGAACAATCTATGGGAACGTTGTCTCAAATAATCATAATATAAATAGCCCAAAACCCGTACGGTTGTCGCCAAAGAAAGAATACGAGAATTGAATTTTGAATACAAGAGAGCGAGACAGGAATACTTCGAAACATATTGAAATTATACTGAACGAACCGGTGTAAGAGGGGACGATGTCAATTTATTTTGAATTATAATTCATTTATTTCCTATTATATTGAACCTTATAATTACTTGTGTTTACTACTTTGAAACATATTGAAATTATACTGAACGAACCGGTGTAAAAGGGGACGATGCCAATTTATTTTGAATTGTAATTAATTTATTTCCTATTATATTGAACCTTATACATACTTGTGTTTATTTATCTTTTGCTCTTTTTTTAATGCAGATAATTATATGTGGCTTTTTTAAGATGTTCAACGATTTAAATGGAACAACAGTAATGTTTATACACAAAACATCGTGTAGATTATTGAGAATTAAATAATTCATCAATCAAGATGTACCTTTTTTATTTTTAAATTTAAACATTATTGAACACAAAAAACTTTAAGCTGATCTTGCTCCATTCGGTATTTCAAAAATGTATAATTTGTTTTACTTCCGTGAATATTTCGCGGTTTGCAACTAGTTATGCAAATCGATCCATGCGCACATCTCTCACCTGGTCCATATTCATATTTTTCGCATGGATACTCTATTCCTCATTGTTATAATTCTTATCTTGTCTTCAGTTATAATATCTCATTGCAATTCTTTCTTGGTCTACATATTATTCACGCTCAGTTCGTTACAGAAGTATAAATGCTTTTTTAAGTCTTTGGTAACTCACTATCTTTTTGTGGCCAAACTATCTCGAGTTTTCTTTCTAAATTCTAATAATAACATCCTTCTCTAACAAACTATCTCGAGTTTTCTTTCTAAATTCTAATAATAACATCCTTCTCTAACAAACTATCTCGAGTTTTCTTTCTAAATTCTAATAATAACATCCTTCTCTAACAAACTATCTCGAGTTTTCTTTCTAAATTCTAATAATAACATCCTTCTCTAACAAACTATCTCGAGTTTTCTTTCTAAATTCTAATAATAACACCCTTCTCTAACAAACTATCTCGAGTTTTCTTTCTAAATTCTAATAATAACATCCTTCTCTAACAAACTATCTCGAGTTTTCTTTCTAAATTCTAATAATAACATCCTTCTCTAACAAACTATCTCGAGTTTTCATTCTAAATTCTAATAATAACATCCTTCTCTAACAAACTATCTCGAGTTTTCTTTCTAAATTCTAATAATAACATCCTTCTCTAACAAACTATCTCGAGTTTTCTTTCTAAATTCTAATAATAACACCCTTCTCTAACAAACTATCTCGAGTTTTCTTTCTAAATTCTAATAATAACACCCTTCTCTAACAAACTATCTCGAGTTTTCTTTCTAAATTCTAATAATAACACCCTTTTCTAACAAACTATCTCGAGTTTTCTTTCTAAATTCTAATAATAACATCCTTCTCTAACAAACACTTATCCTTTATCCGATCATTTTTTACTCTATCAAATATTTTAATACCAGATATCCTAAAAAGTCACGTATTTCTACGTTATTTATTATGCTGTTATAAATAAATAATAAATAAAAATAAATAAATGATAAATAAATAAATAATAAATAATTAATAAAGAAATGATAAATAAATAAATAATAAATAAATAATAAATAAATAATAAATAAATAATAAATAAATAATAAATAAATAAATAATAAATAAATAATAAATAAATAATAAATAAATAATAAATAAAAAAATAATAAATAAATAATAAATAAATAATACATAAATAATAAATAAATAATAAATAAATAATAAATAAATAATAAATAAATAATAAATCAAAAATATATAAATAATAAATAAATAAATATAGGTTTACTGATAGCAACATAGTATGTACACAATACATTTAAATACACTTCAAAAACACATAGAAAATACATTCAAGACAGAAGCCATCAAAAGGTCTGGGCTCATCTAATATCTGGCCCCCCCCGGCCAGGATACACCTCACAATTATAGGGCGAACCCAGCCACAGGGACACTAGATGTTTTTCAGTCCACACCCTTGCACATGTAGAATAAGATGAAACACAACATAAGATAAATATTTAGCAACAAATCCACAAATACCACTTCAAATTAATTCAAACAAATAAATAAAGGTTCGTTGACAGCAACATAATGTGTACATATACAAATATAATAAATTCATTCCAAGTATCGCACATGTATCTCAAAAAAAAAACTACAGAAAATGTATGACTTCCTTTTAATACCCGGCTTCGCTTCCACAAATCAAGTTAGGCACTAGCATATCAGTGTGTACAGTCATTTTTGAAAATGTTGTGATTAATTTATTAGCAAAAACGGTGCTAACTGCACCATTAACTTTATTACCTGTAGCAAAACGACTGTCACTATCTTTCTCTAACTTTACATCTCTCAAAAACATTTATTAATTTATTCCCCTCTTCATTGTAAAACAATCTGGTGGGCTTATTGCCCGGTGGCAATCTCTTCCAACCAACCAGATAAAAGTAAATAAAGAAAGTTACATGGTCGCAATTTTTTAAAAATCATTCATCTGTACAAAATTCATTAACAATACACATAAAGATGAAACGAAAATCGGTAATGAAACGTGTTACAATACTGACTTTAAAATAAAGATACTCACATGCTCTACAAACAGCAAAAATTGTGATATAAATAACTATTTGAGAAACATATGTAATATTAATTTTTAATTTGTACAATGTTAAGCAAAAAGCATTCAATCGTAACGATTCCAGTGCTTGTCAAAGTTGATTTATGACCACCCAGTGATATAATTCACTTTACTCGCTTTCTATGTAGCAAACATCTCGCCTGTGGTGTTTATAAAGAACGGTCATTTGTTTAAACAAATTGTAGAGATAAACTCATATTTATTAACAATCGGTTAACGAAAATTATTGTGTTTTATATTTTTACACTAAAGGTATTTTAAGAACGAGACTTATGTGAGCTCTCAAAACACGAAGTTAATAAATTTATTTATTTATTTAATTAACGACACAACAGTGTCTTTATATACAAATGAACATGTGACAGGTTATACAAGTACTTAAAATTATTGACAAATAATACAAAACTTTATCTTAAACTAACATGAAGATACAAAAAGCAGTAGTAATAATAGATTACAGTCATCGTTTTAAAATTATTTAATAATCTTTGAGAATTTTGTGGGAATTTTATGGATAGATATTGAGGTATAGAAAACACATGGCCTCATTAGTAGAACGAGATGCAAGTTGCTTTGCAGAATTAAAGCCTTCATACATGTTGATGCAGGGTTACTCAACTCCAGAGGCAAAGTATTGTCCTTAATGTTTTGTTTATATTACGTTATTTATATTAATAAAGGAGAGCACAAAGTTAGTAGCTATTTCTAAATATTGTTGTGATATTCTGGCGAATACTATATATACGAGTACTTATATTAAAAATATCTAAATTGTTGCAAAACTCGTTTCCAAGGCTTTGCATACGAATTATAGAGGAGTTGATTTTATAATTAGTATAGCAATTTTCGGTATAAAAGGGATTGAGCTGTCTTGTGGATCTAGTGGGAATACGAAATGAAATACTTGCGAGTAAGTGAGGTGCATCAATCACTGAGTGAAGTGATGATGTGTGAGGAGTTTGATTTCGCATAATGTTTCCAGTTGTAATTGAGTGTCACTGTTTGTCAGGTTGATGAGAACGTGCAACGGGGTTTTGTTTTTGTGTAATCGAAAATCGGAAAGAAGTATCGATTTATTTTTTCATGCTAAATATCCTCAGTGAGATACAGGCAAAATCCTAGTTTACTGGGGATACGACAAATGAAAGGCAACAAACCCAGATCCATTAAAATTGTATGTCCAAATTAAATTACCTGTTGTTTTTTCTCAAATTATGTACATTTCTTGGCATGTGTAAATAAAAAGCTTTACTTTGTGATACTATACACTTCATTATTTTATAATGTGAAAGTGAAAAACGAATGAAATGAGTCGAGTAAATACGGTGGAAACACGTGCTCTGAGAAGGATATGTGGTGTGTCGATGTATGACAAAACATATGTATCTAAACATATACAGATATATGACCTCCAAGGTCTAGTTGGTAAGATGCTTGTCGGCCAATCCGGAGTTTGGAGGTTCGATCCCCATAGGAATCCACATTATTTAAAATTTCCAGTACTGGTTTTCACTTAGTGCCTCTTGAACGTATTTTTGGATGGCTGAAAGAAATTGCCACATGGCAATAAGCTCGCCAAGTTTACTGTATAAAATGAAAGTGTAATCCAATACAATACAACACAGATATGAGGATTACCCAAACTTATGATTGCAGCCTCCACCTTCTTATTTTTACACATAACATACTTTTTTTTGGTCTATTCATAATCGATCAAGAATAATTGGTAACAATCCCGATTAGAGCTTCCTTGATGAGTGTCTGTCCTCTTAACGACGCTATATAAATTGTCATTTTATTATTATTATTTATACATGATAAATACATACATACCATTAAGCCATATCCATGTCGGGGTAAGCAGAGAAAAAAAGAGTGCCAGACTTTCTTACGTCAACACACATCCATACCGTCTTCTACATCTATACACGTTCTCACACAGCCCCTGCGATTTCTGTCTTATTATAACAAATAAAAATTGTAATTGTTGTTTCGTATTGTATTGAACTTTTATTGCTACAGTAAGTACTAGCAAATTTTCTGCCATGTGGCAATCTCTTCCAACGAACCAGAAATATGTAAAAACCTTAAATGAAAACCAGACATGATTATTCTTTATTTAATCTGAATTCCAACTGGAATCGAACCTGCAACCCCTTGGCTGGAAGGCAAGTGTCTTAATAACTATGCCAAGGAAGTTGTTATTTTGAGGATTAGTGTGAGCGAAATATTGATGTGCTAATTAGGTTTGAACAAACGTCTAACTAAACAGGTTTATTTTCCTGTATTGAGTTAGGAACATAACCGAATATAATCAAATTTTACGGCATCGCCCTGAAGATGAAGGCGCACACGCTTTTGATATGTAGATCATCATTTAAACCAGTTCAACAGAGCATTAAAAAATGCGTTTTTTTTAAACTATTGGAAAA
Organism: Odontocerum albicorne; assembly: GCA_949825065.1. NCBI lineage: Eukaryota > Metazoa > Arthropoda > Insecta > Trichoptera > Odontoceridae > Odontocerum > Odontocerum albicorne. The sequence goes on from OX463860.1 coordinate 30,136,258, forward strand.
CAGCCGTGAAAATCTACGAACAAATTTAATAGTTTTTATTTATGAGTTACGTTTATAACAAATGGATAACGAACATGATTATGTAAAAATATGAAAATTGAATGACGTTTTTAATCATCAATCAATCATAATTTCAAATATAAAATGAGGTATATCTTATTTTTGTCCCCTAGGCTTATATATTATTGGCCAATGTATTGTGAAAGATTAAGTTTAAAAACGAAAGAAATCATAAGAACATAAAATAATATATTATTAAAATGCAATAGCATACGTTAAAAAAAGATTTTACAGAATGTAAACGGTCATAAATTTAAATTTATTCGTTCAACTGTTGCAAATCCGAACTGTTTTTGTGCAATGGCAATACGCCTGAGGCAGAAACACACCCAGGAACATCCCTGTATTACGGATCGTAATCTGCAATCTCAAATACGATTTGAATTCGCAAACAATGAAACTTCCACGGAACAAACAGGTGTCCGGCATAAAAAAAAAAACGATGGCGGTCATTCGAAAGATGTATAGTCATTTATCAAAAAAATACCATAATGATCTTTATCTGTCGGAAATAAAGACACCATTTTAATGGCGATAATTTTTAAAGACATTCTACAAAAAAAAAACCCGTAGATGGAGAAAATTATTGGATGGACGGGAAGGTGGGTTTTGTAATAGCAGGTCGTGAAATCTCTAATGAAAGATTCGTAAAAGATACAACGTTGATGGTCAACGACGAGGATGAGATAGCGAAGCTCTTAGTTGAAACAGTGAACCATCTACCAGGACTTGAAATACGCAAAAGTGAAACGAAAGTTCTTATCGTGAACCGATTCAATACTCTGATAAGAATTAGTTCATTAAGGTATTACGTAGAGGTCAACGAGTTTATTTACCTTGATGCTCTCATTTCGAGGAGTGGAGAATGCCAGACAGAGATCAGAATACTATGTAGTTGGAATGAAAAAATCAGACTTATATGGTGTTTGAGGCGAACTCTTCATATTTTTTAGTATTTTCCGTAAACTTTTAGCTAAACATGCACCGTAAATTGATTGAAGTGTTGCTAAACGATTGATTTTAAAGTATGGCCTTTTATATTTAAGTCCCTTAATAAGGTGTCTTTGTATTCAGGTCCTTAAATCGGATGACTCCATTTTATCTTTCGGATGTGTTTAAGATTTTCTATGTTTTCTTATTTAAAAATATCTTTTGCCTGATTCACCCATATACTACCTTGATCAAAAAGTTTTAGGACTTTATTCATAAAATCAAAAATACAAGTTTATTCATCAAAATCGATATGGTCCCCTTCAAAGTACTCCCCATCGACTGCAATGCACTTACGCCAGCGCTTGATCCAATCCTCAAAACACCGCTGGTACTCAATTTTCGGTATGTCCATCAGAGCCGTCTTCGATTTTTTCATGACATCCTCACGGGTGCTGTAACGCGTTCCGCGAAGCGATTTTTTAAGTCTGTTGAACAGGAAAAAGTCGCAGGGAGCCAGATCAGGTGAATTTAAAGGCTGCTGGATAGTAGTCGTGTTGTTTTTGGTCAAAAACTCATGGAAATCATGTCTTTCGCGATTTCAACGCAGTCCTTTTTTGCATGAAATTGAGGTCTTTCGGCACCAGTTTTGCAGCGACACATCTGAGGCCCAAATCACTAACCAAAATGTCTTGAGCGGATCCATAAGCGATGTTCAAGTCCTCTGCCAGCTCTCTGAGGGTCAATTTGCGGTTTTCGACCAACATTTCTTTGATTTTATCGATGTTTTCATCAGTTTTCGACTGCCACTGCGTTCGTCATCCTCAACCGACTCACGACCACTTTTGAAGCGTTCGTGCCACCGAAAAACACTTCTCCAACATTTCCAAGGTCTGCGGACCGTTAAATCCGTTTTTCACACAAAATTTAATGCAAACTCGTTGATGCACAGTTGATGCCATTTGCAAACTTGTAAAAAATCAAAAACACGCACAAAGGTAGATGTACTCAGTACAGCGTAACTTTTACAAATGTCAAACTATGACGCTGAAATTTGAGGAAAGTGTCAATGATAGATGTGGTAACCTAACAAAAAAAAAAAAGAATTCCAATCGGGTCACTGACAGCGCCACACGGTGGCCGGTCTTAAAATTTTTTGATCAAGGTAGTATTCAGCCTCCTCGTACGTACATGAATGGAAGTCTTTTTAATACTGAATTTAACTATGAAATACCCATTAATTATCTTGATATTCTTTGCATATGCAGGATTGAAGTACAGTTTTGGAATATTTTGGATACACCAAAAAACAACGTGTATCTATTTGCATATATGCGAGTACATATGTAAAATGGGCTTTAAGGGAAAATCAGCTTTGAGTTGGAATCGATTTTAAAACGGTTTACACGGTTTAAAAAAGAGGCATCTCATCGGCTGGTCCACGAAGATGTACTCGCACGATATTATTTTTTATTGGTATTTATTAAGACCACAGCGTCGACGTACGGTTTCATTTCAATATCAAAATATAAGTCAAATTAAAAGTGAGTTCCGTTTCGTAAGTGTTAAGTTAAATATTTTTCATAAATTAGTTCAAGGTTTGCAAAACGATTGATTTCAAAGCTTACCTTTTTGTATTCAAGTCCCTTAATATAATGTCTCCATGTATCTTTCGGGTGTGAGAGATGTTACTTCAGAAAAGAGCAGAACTTTTTAATCAATTGCGTATTTATCGAATAAGTTCATTTTGTAATTTATTTTTAACAAACACTGTTTATTCCACTTTTTGTGACGGTATAACCCTACCGGTTTCAAGGCTTTCACCTCATCTTCAGGGGAGCGCAAACAAGACTAAATGCTGTTCGAACTGGTACCGATATAGACACTTCAACGGTTGGTGGCGGGGGGGTGAGGAAGGTTAGGGATAATTTCGGCCAAGAGCGGGGAGATTTGGGGAAATAACTGTTCAACAGATGCTCCGATCGCTATACTGACTTAGAAATTTCTAGGGCCTCTAATCTGTCCAATTTATTTCCGTTGCCGCTAATATTTAAGAATTGGAATAAACAGTGTTTGTTAAAAATAAATTACAATGTCTTTAAACCTCCACAACGTTAATGCCTTAACTATAAACAACATAAATTCATTTTTTCGAATCGATCTTATTGGGCGAGGTATTATGACAGGACTTTTGGCGTTGCTAGTCATATGGCATGGAATGGTCTGCTTCAAAGTATTAGAGGAATGGGTGACTTGTGGAACTTTAGAAAGCACTTGAAGGCAATCATTTTTGAGAGGTCTTTATGGTTATATACGGACACCTAACATACCTACACTACACATCTAAAGTCGAATGTGATACTATCACATATTGAAAGATCTATTATATTGACTGTTAACATAAGTTGTGTCCTTTTTTTTTCAATTTAAAAATGAACACCAAAAGTAAAACAAAATGGTAAATGTTATACGTCATTTGAAAGACCATTTTCTACAAGATTTTGTGTTTGCTTTTACGGTAAATATATTATTTTATTTGATTACAAGCCTTCAAAATGGAATGTCAAGTAGACGAAAGTGAGCATTTTCGACACCCACCTTAAACCATATTATTCATGAAGATCCCTTTCAAACCCCCATAGAATTGACTGAGCAAATGAACTGTAGTCACATGACTGTATACCGCCATCTTAAATCAATGGGAAAAGTCCAGAAGGTCGGCGCTTGGGTTCCACATGTTTTGAGTGAAAACAACAAAAATCAACGTTCGACAATTTCTGCTGGTTTGCTCGCGCGTCATCGAGCTACGCATGGCCACAAGCAAAGGTTCCTTTACCGCATCATTACTGGTGATGAAAAATGGTTTGAAAATGGTGATGAAAAACGTTTGAAGGGGATCTTCATGAATAATATGGTTTAAGCGGTCCTCATCGAAGTCCACTGGTCGTCCGGAACGCTCCATGTCTTTCAGGTCGAAATTACCGTCTTTGAAACGCAAAAAACATCAAAGAGCTGTCCTTTAATTCATAACATCTTCACCGCACACTTCGCAAATATCGCGAGCTGCTTTGGCAGCTTTATTTCTTGATTGAACGCGAACAGAAGGAGGTGTCGAAAATGCTCACTTTCGTCTACTTGACATTCTATTTTGAAGGATTGTAATCAAATAAAATAATATATGTAACGTAAAAGCAAACACAATATCTTGTAGAACAGAAAATTATCTTTCGAATGACGTATAATCTTTACCATATTGTTTTACTTTTGGTGCTCATTTTTTAAATTGAAAAAAAAACGGACACAACTTATGTTAACACCTAATTTAAAGGTTCGTTTGTAGATCGTCTTTACTTAGTAAGTTTTTTGTGGTTTTATAACTATATACGTTTTTCTTAACAAATGTAGATGCGAATGAGTTTTTAATTTAATGGCCACCACCATCACCTTCCTATCTTTATAATCAACTATTTTGTTGTATTTTTAATCTGTTTATAATAGTGTATCGAGTTAAAGCAATATTGTCTGTTCTTTTATCGAGTTAAAGCAATATTGTCTGCTCTTTTATCGAGTTAAAGCAATATTGTCTGCTATTTTATCGAGTTAAAGCAATATTGTCTGCTCTTTTATCGAGTTAAAGCAATATTGTCTGCTCTTTTATCGAGTTAAAGCAATATTGTCTGCTCTTTTATCGAGTTAAAGCAATATTGTCTGCTCTTTTATCGAGTTAAAGCAATATTGTCTTCACTTTTAACGGCGCTTACTAAATTATCCTTTTATAATATTTTTATAAGATGGGAAAAAATCAGAAGTTATGAAGTAAGAGATTATGAAGAAGTCAATGAGTTTAACTACTTATGCGCTCTCATGTAGAAGAATGTAGAAGAATGGAGGATATAAAGCGAGAGATCCGAAGATAAAAAGGATTGAAAAAATCAGCTTTGACAAGTCTGACAAGATATAGATTATCCGGTCTATACTTGAAAGAACAAATCCCGTATAGATAAATCTCTAGTAATCTCCATAGCAATGTAAAGGGTTTAAACGTGGACGATGAGAAAGAATGAAATAAACTTGATAGATGCCTTCGAAATGTGACTTTTGAAGAGGGATACTCCGTATCCCATGGACCCGCAAGGGGCACCAATCTTTCTAGCATCCAATAATTGGAGATTACCAAAAGACTTTCTACAATACACAGGTAAATAATCCTAATTTACTTTGGATATATTCCTAGAAAAATAATTATAAAAGCTTAAAGAAGTTGGTGACCATAAACATAGTTGAGAGAAGGTGAAGTGTGCAATGAGAAAGGCGGATTACGTAAAGGAGTTGCGAGAAGGAATGACGACAGTCTGAAGAAACTGGGGATTGAGAGGATAGTGGAGGGAAAGCGAGCAAGACGAAGGAGTTGACAGGTTCCTATTTGAACACTTCATGCAATAAGGATATAAGTGGTGTAACAAGTTCCAGATTACTATGACGCTCAGCATTGAGTACACGATAAAGAAGATAAAAAGAGCAACATCCAAGAGATATAAAGAAAATAAAAAGAGCAATATCCTAGAGATAAAAAGAAGATAAAAAGAGCAACATCCTAGAGATAAAAAGAAGATAAAAAGAGCAACATCCTAGACATAAAGAGCAACATCTTAGAGATAAAAAGAGCAACATCCTAGAGATAAAAAGAGCAACATACAACAACAACATTTATCTTTTCTTCTTCTCATTAATCGAGAAAGGTAAGCAGTAAAAAAACTTTATGTTTAATTTTAAAAGGAAACAGTTTGAAAATGACTTGCGCAAAATTTAACATTGTCGAATGATTTATAGTGCAATATATGCAGAACATTAAATAAAATGCACGTTTAAACGAGCAATATTTATGTCTTTTAACCTCGTGAAAATCGAAGAACATGAAAGTTGTTAAGAACATCTAATTTTTAAAATGAAATATAAATTAATATTACAAGGCATAGTTAAACCACCGTGGCCTAATTGATACGATACCCCGAGGACTTATTGGTAAGACGCCTGTCTTCGAACCCTGAGGGTACGGGTTCGATTTCAGTTATAGGGTCATTTAAATTGATCGTTATTTTTAATTCTTGGATAAAACACAGATGACGTCGCGAACTTGCCTGGGATTTGTGACATTTGAAAAGTGTAATGAATGATATTTATAAAAATGGAGTCGTATGCAATACGACAACGCGTTCAAATTGTTGAATTATTTTATGTATTGTTATTACTCCGGAAACGGTGATGTTAATTGGCCACCAAGATCATGTGATCCGACACCGTTGGACTATTTTTTCTGAGGTTACGTGAAAAGCCAGGTCTATAAGAATGACCCCCAATCAATTTCTGAGCTGAAGGACGAAATTATTCGCGTTATTAGTGAGTTAGAATTATGCGCAATTATGCCAAAATGTCATCGAATTTTTTAACAAAAGAGTGGACATCTGTGGATCTGCAAGAGGTGAACATTTGGCAAATATTGTTTTTCGCAAGTACATCAAATATAAATTAACAATAGTGCTTTTTAAGGTTTAAATAAGAATAGATATTTTTTTAATTATAAAATATCAATCTAAATGCGCTTTTTTACTAATAAAACGAAAACGCATTAAATCGTCACAAAATCTGATTAAATAAAATCTGAAAGTCAAACTAAGACTGGCATATCAATAATAGTACATCTAACAGATTAACTATAGGAACATCAAACCTAAAAACTGTCTCATAAATTAATCTTGTGATTAAGCACGAACATTGATTATTTCATGCAAGGTGAATAAAACGCGCAGTAAAAAATGAATCACATAGTATTCTTAATTAAAATGAAACCGACTTGAAGAACATTTATAAGAAATCTATCGTCAAATTGATGTAGTCTATAGTATAGGGCGAACATTAATTAAAAACGCTGTTATATACTGATTGCTTCAAAAAACAAATACACATTAAATAAATTCAGTATTTATTAAGATACATATACGAGTATCTACGACTTAAACATCAAACTAAAAAAGATGGACGTATTTTTTTTATGTTATCGCAAGTGTTTAACCTTTCCTTCCCTGTGTTGGGTATCTTCTACACGTTGCTTCTAATAACCATCAATATCTCTATAAATATAATAAATACAAGGTTAAGATTTTAGGTATTCCTCCATGATATATTTACGCATTGATTTAAAAAATATTATTAATAATAATCAGAATTTATCGACTACATCGTAGGTGTTTTGTAAAGATCGAAAACAAATTCGCATTTAAACGCTGCGAGTGCCTCGTCTTGACGATAGGTGAATAGTATGCGGGAAGCGCGACACTATATTCGCATCTCACTCTTGCGTACTAGACTGAATTGCGAGGAGCTGAATTGTCTCAACGTCGCAAGCAAAGGCGTAAGCGCCGGGGTATGCGACTGACGTTCCGCGCCACTAGTAGCTTCTATGCTTGCAAATAGGTTAGACGTACGCCCGTTCCGTGAGCGTTTTTTAATGTTTTCAGATGGTTTTTTAATGTTTTCAGCAAATAAATCTCAATTATTATAATTTTTAACTTCAATTATAATTAATTAAGGGGATTATCTATGAATGTTCTTATTTTTCCGATTTAAAATCGCAAATTTTTGATTGCGTACTCACTACCCAACACCGGAGCACGCGTATTATTTTTATCACCGTAAGGGAAGGGTTAAATTGACGGCAGTTCTGGCCCATGTACTGATCATAACGTGAAATCGAAAACACCTTCTTCCTAGTATCATGTCAGGTCCCCCCAACGTTGGCTATCACCTGAAAGTTAGTATATCTGTCCCCGGCAGTCCGACAAAGATCTCAAACGCTCCTTATACCAGTCCAATCACGTAACATTTATTGCGGAGCCAGGAGATTTGCCTATTGCCGACACCTCTTCGACCGTCTATTTTGCTTTGGATGATCAGGCGCAGTAATTTGTACTTTCCTCCTCTAAGTACGTGACTCAAATAGGACACCTTTCGAATTTTAATATAAGTCAGCAACTCTCTATCAACTTTAGCTTCTTGAAAAACCCTTGTGTTGCTGATCATGTCCGTCCAAGGTATCCGTAGCATTCTCCGGTGCATCCACATCTCGAATGCTTCCAATCGGTTTATACTACCAACACTGAGGGTCCATGATTCCACTCCATATAATAACATCACAATTTTTTTTAATATCTGGATGCCTTATCTTTCAATGGCTGCTCTCAATTCATTAACTGTTGCCGGTTTTATATTATAAACTTTAAATTGATAAGTTTCCATAAAAAAGTTCATTTGCGTGAGGTCTGGGGAGCGCGAAGGGTATTCAATGCTACATTTGTATCCAATCCATCTGTTTCGTAAATTTTCATCAAGATAAACCCTTAAATTACGATGATATTAGGAAAGTGCACCGTATTGCTGGAAACAAATTTCATTTTCATCCCTTAACTCTTCACGAATACGATTATACTATATTACAAATTTCTTCAGCAATTTCAAGAAAACAGCACGGTGTAAAATTGTGTATACATTTTTTTGAGATACCCTATTGTATTTAAAAAGTCTTTTTTTATTTAGTTTAATTATCTGACTGGTAATAAAAATATAAACATGATCGTACCGTTGTAAAAAAATAAGAATTGTACAAGTTTCGATGTTAAAACTGTAGCTTTTTATTATTTTCTGCATGTCATCGCCGAGAATCTTGTGTAGGTACCCTGTCGCCTGTTTGTCGAACTTTAAAAAAAAATCGAAATTATCGAGCGTCAATTCAATTACTGGCAACATGCAGCCGCACTTTCACGTTGACTTTGCAGTTTTGACAGCGATTCAAATATCGAAGGGCTACACAACAGAGCCGGAGCTTTTTTAAGCGTTGAATTCTAGCTGCACCAAAGCTGACATTGTTTATATACAATAGTGGGATACTTGTCATCTATTTTTTTTAGTTCAAATAAATTATACTATAATAAAAAATGTGTGTTACTGTAATTGTGTAAATTCACATACCGGATTTTTAACATGCCTCATAATAATTTTTGGATACCTATCCATTCGCAACATTCGCGAATGAACCGATATCTAGACAGTTGAGAAGGTGTTCCGTGTTGTCAAAGACAGTAATGTTTACTCAAGAGTGATCACCAATGTCAAGGGAACGGCACAAGAATAAGAAGAATAAGATGTCGTTTTTACTATTCGTAATTGTTGGTGGACGTGGTCTAGCAATTAGCATCCACGCTAAGCAAGCGAGCGTTCGAAGTACGATTCCAAATCAGTACTTCTGGAGTAGTTTGCTTATGTTATAGGTAATGTCTAAATGTATTTTATTCTGTAGCTTATATGTTGCTGTAATTTTTATAGCGTTATTAAGTAACGCAGAAATATGAAACTCTATTTGACGAAACACTGCAGCAGATTAAACGTCTTGGAACTTTTTACCTCCTTGACGTTGGAACTCGGGGTTTATTTTATAAAACAAAAGCTACAAATTATAAACCTATACAAGTACATGCGTCTTCCATTCATAAGATGGCTGATAGTCAAAGTAAATCACTATGAATAGCTTATCGTATCAGAGTCCAATGACAAAGTTGATCACCAACAAACCCTGAGGATGAAAGATGTAACGTTTTCGAAACGTCATCATCATGAGCCAAACCACGCGATACAGTAGTTTCAAATTCTTTATACAACATATATTTTTTTATCTGTTTACATATTACATAAAAATATAACGTCACAGTATGAAATAAAATGCTTTCTAGACAAAATTTAATAGCAATGCAAACATTTTAACGCATTAATATTTTCCTATATATTAGATTAAGAAACCTCAAAAAACGAGTCCTCTAAGATATAGTAAATCTTTTAACATATACACGTTCACTATGTATGTATGTCAGATTTTATTGTATACAATAAGAGTGTTATACAATAACACTTTGTATCAACAAAACTTATGCGACTCACTGGAAAACCTGTTTGAATTCAATAAATTTTCAATATTCATAGTAACTAGATAAATGACTTTTAAATATGTTCGCTGCTAATAAAAATACTTGTTCATTACGATTTATTTCCTCAAAACACGTTTACTCTGTTGTGACGTTGATTAAATATTTTTTTTTAAATTGGGCGTCACACATACTGTTGATTGCTCTGGGTTGACAATTATAACCAAGCGATGGGAAAGAAATTTCTCCATTGAATGTGAATTGACATTTAAATAGGTATGTGAAAACTTCGTTAAAATTTGATCCAATTTTTTTTTCATGAAATGAAATATTCTCGTTGACACTATTTTTAATTCGTATTTTGGAAGTACGAGCATGTTCACATCTCTCTCTCTCTCTCTCTCTCTCTCTTTGAATAATGGCCGTGAACTCCTATATATGAAGGAGTATACGCCAGTGTCAAGTGATGCATATTCACATCGGACAGCGCGAAATGCGACATTGGAAGAAGAGTAGCGGTAGGCAATAGTGTGAATGGTGAGTTATACGAGGGTGGATCAAATACAAACGAGACTTTTTTTGTTTTAATTTTTTTATTTTTAGAAAGAAAAAGACACATAATTTTTTTAAATAATCTCCTGCTTTAGAAATGCATTTTTTCCAGCGGATCGGTAGTTTTTGTTTATCCCGTCATCGTAAAAAGAAGTGGGTTGTGTCAGCAGCCAATTTCGCACAAACCCCTCTACTCCATCGTTGTCGTTGAAGCGTTGGCCTCGCAGAGCTTCTCTCAGTGTCCCAAAGAAATGAAAATCGCAGGGTGATAGATCAGGGCTATGGGGAGGGTGTTCCAGTCATGTCCAATTAATTACCTCCAATTGTTCGCATGTTACAGTTGCAGTATAGGGTCTCACGTTTTCATGGAGAAGAATCACTTCTCGTATCAGTTGGTCACGTCTTTTACAATGAGACGCATTCAAAAGCTCGCAGCAGTACACCGTATTTAGGATGCAACAATCGTGCAAAAAAATGATGTGCAAAATGCCGTGCCAGGCCCAAAAAACGGTCGCAAGCGCCTTACCAGCTGACAACCGAGTTTTGGCGTTCACAGGGGCTGCCTCATCCTTCTTTCTCCACTCAATGCTGGTTTGTTTCGACTCAGGCGTGTAGTGGTGTACTCAAGTTTCATTGCAGGTAACGATGCGACTCAAAAATACGTTCCATTTTAGTGCAAATTACACCAAGAACCGCTCACAGACGTGCAAACGTGCCCATTTTTGTTCTACAGTCAAAAGACGTGAGACCCATCGAGCAGACACTTTACGGAATCCTAGGTCCTTTGTAATTATGTATTGTGTACTTCCATAACTTATTCATAACTCGCAACAAATTTCGGAAACCGTCAAACGTCGGTCGCCTTTCAGAAGATCACTAATGGCGTTAATGTTCTGTTCAGTAATGCTCATCCGTAGGCGACGATCATGGCTCTCGTTTTCGACCCTTTTACGGCCTTTTATGAACTCCTTATGCCAGGCAAACACACGGTGCTTGAACAGTGTTTGACCCCCGAACTGTGCTGTCAGTCTCCGCAGAACTTCGGTCGGTTTTATGTCCTCACGAGCGAGAAATTCGATAATTATGCGTTGTGCCGATCGCTCTCCCTACTCCTGATATCCCCACCCAACACTCCTCAAGGCGGCCGCGCGTCCCGTTTAAAATTACGCGCCCTCAAACTAAAGTCTCGTTTATATTTGATTCACCCCCGTACAACGTGTTTACCCACTGGATCATTTCAAAAGAAATATAACTGGCTGTTCGTAATAGAATCGTGTAGAATATCTATATTGTGGTTCACGAGCATGATACAAGTATAACTGATATAGCAATCCGGATTGCAGCTAACTTCACTCCACTGTCGCGTATTCGCCGTGACGTAATACGCGACAGTGGAGTGAAGTTAGCTGCGATCCGGATTGCTTTATCTGTATACTTGTATCATGGTTCACGAGTACAGGCGTTTCTTTGTAAATCTGATACTTATTGTTTTGGGATAAAATACCCATCATTTAAGTTTCTTTAATGAACAATTCAATTTTTGAATATTAAAAATGATGTTTATGTATATGTTACGTAGGGGTTCCACGACAAAGCGGCTGCGACAAAAGGGTTAAAGTTTAACCCTTTTGTTGCGGCCGCTTAGTCGTATTTTGATCGCTTTGTTGCGTCACCGTTACGTAGGGGGGCATAAGAATTTTAGAAAGACTTAGGTGGGGCATATCACAAAAAACGTTGGGAAACACTGTTCTAAAGCATCTCGGTCCGCAACTGCTGTTACCAAGTTAGACACTATTGAGATAAACTATTTAACATTTTACCAACTATACACTACTTACTAAGATCGTCAATTTCATGTGCTGTAATTTAAAAATAAATTGCCTTTAAATAAATAAATTAACAATTGAAAACTTACATTCTATTTTATGTCTGATTTCAAAACGTTTTGCTCGGAACATACCTGAAACAAAAAAAAAAAAAGAAATTTAAAATAATTTGTAAAATAAATGAAGTAAAAATTAGGTGAGTAATAAAATAACAGATAAGTGATCAAATATTTATACATGTCGATGAAACACCGTGGAATAATGTTGCATATCAAAAATGCGGAGTCTTCATTTAACGGCCGCCGTATTAACAAAAACTCCCTCCCTTAACAAAAAAACTTAATAAAGGGTCTTTCAAATTGAGCGGTTCTTTTAATTCTTTGATAAAACACAGATGGCGCCGCGAACTTGCCTGGGTCTTGTGACATTTATAAAAATGAAGTCGTATTCAATAAAACAAAGCGTTCAAATTGTTGAATTATTTTATGTATTGTAATCTCCGGAAACGGTGATGTTAATTGGCCACCAAGACCATGTGATCTGAAACCGTTGGACTATTTTCTCTGGGGTTACGTGAAAAGCCAGGTCTATAAGAATGACCCCCGATCAATTCCTGAACTGAAGGACGAAATTATTCGCGTTATTGGTCAGTTAGAACCGCAATTATGCCACAATGTCATCGAAAATTTTGAGAAAAGAGTGGACATCTATGGAGCTGCCAGAGGTGGACATTTGGCGGATATTGTTTTTTTGTGTTTAAATGTCATACATTATACTTCTATCACCAATAAAAAGTTTTTTTGAAATCAAAGCAAATTGTGTGTTTTATTCAAGAATTAAAAAAACCGCTCGATTTGAAAGGCCCTTTACATATATACACACCATAGCCTCGTATCCTTGCTAGGGTAGGTAATAATAAAAGAGTGCCAGACTTTCCTATCTCAACACACAACCTTCGCCTCTTATAGACGCATACTCATGACACGCATGGCAACTAATGAAATGTTCACCATCCCTAGAGTTAAAACCTCTTTTGCCCAAAGGCAATATGCTTATTTGGCTCCCATTACATACAATGGCATGCCGACTTCAATAAAGGTAAAGGTAGGAAAACCATTTAGACAGTCGATCGGAGCGTAGTTGTTATTGCGACAGGATTTTGAGTACTTGGGCTTTCAGGATGAATGATGAGTGGAAAAGATTTGTGTGAGCTCGTGAGTGTGGGTTTCTTCTTGTTGTTTTTATTTTGGTTGTTTTTGTATTTGTGTTTCTGTGTATTTTTTGTTTTAATTTTTATTTTTATTCTTACGATTGTGTGCGGTATATTGTGGGATGAATATGTTTGGTCTTTCTGAAGTGATGATGTGTGAGGAGTTGAATTCCGCATGATGTTTCCAGTTGTTATTGAGTGTCACTGTTTGTCAGGTTGATGAGAGCGTGCAACGGGGTTTTGTTTTTGTGTAATAAAAAATCGGAAAGAAGTATCGATTTATTTTTTCATGCTCAATATCCTCAGTAAGATACAGGCAAAAGCCTAGTTTACTGGGGATACGACAAATGAAAGGCGACAAACCCAGATCCATTAAAATAATGTATGTCCAAATTAAATTACCTGTTGTTTTTTCGCAAATTATGTATATTTCTTGTCATGTGTAATAATAAATAAATAAATAAATAATCTAAAAGAATTTCAAAACATCTACAATATTCCTGATTTCAGCTTTTTCTAGGAGCAACTGAAAATATCCACAGTCATCATGTTACCAAATCTATGAATTAAACAAGGGGGGAGAAAAATACGTGATTTGTGATATTAACCTTCTCCCTTAACACTTTGTTAACACAAAACAGTTTATGTATAGCATTTAGAGAAATCTTGGATAAAGGTTCTTTACAGGTAATCTCATTGTTTAAAATTTTTTTGCCTTTTCAGGACGTAATTGTTAGAAATACCCAAATTGTATTTTATATGTTCTGAAATATCTAACAGCTTTGTATGGATTTGGAACAAAAATCTTGAATACGTAACTTAATCACAAATTACCTATTAAACCTTTTAAAAAGGGTTATTATTTAACTATGCAATAGAAGTTGTTATTTTACTATGCAATAGAAGTTATTATTTTACTATGCAATGGAAGTTGTTATTTTACTATGCAATGGAAGTTGTTATTTTACTATGCTATATAAGTCGTTTTTTACTATATAATAGAAGTTGTTCTTTTACTATGCAATAGAACTCGTCCTTTTACTATGCAATAGAAGTTGTTCTTTGAAACAAATATTAAAAGAAAACATCTTCCGTTGCACTTGCATCATTACGAGTATTTCGGTATGCAATTAACCTTGTACGGTGTGTGCCTAATTAATACACTAAAAAATCTTAGTAATGTTTATCATTGCGGTCAACACAGATAAGTACGAGTATTATACAAAAACACATTAAGCACTATCAGGCGGTCACGTTTTGGCAGTTTGCTTCTTGCACCGAAATACGAGTATCTCGCGTGTCTGATTGGAGTTATAAAAATGACAGGTCCAATTTATTAAAAATTAACTCCTACTTTTGAACCACACGATATTGTTAAATATTGAGACAATCAAATTTGATTGTTCTGTTCAGCCAAGTATTGATTTTAAGCTGCAGATATAAGCTATCGGGGTAGGGAGAGAATAAAGAGCGCCAATCTTTCCAATCGCGACAAACATATTTCGCCTCTTCTACATCTATACCAGTGATGGGTAACCTTTTTAGCTCGGCGTGTCAAAATTCTGAAAAAACCTGTCTTGACATTTTAAAACAATTTTCGTACATTTTAAACACAAGCAAGCGTTACAATTTTCATCAGTCAGTCGGTTTCTTTTATTTGTTTTAATATTATTCAACGCAACGAGAATAAGGTCTCAGAAAAGTACGTTGAGGGAAATATTGTGAGTAAAGCCATCGCTAGATTTTTCAGTGACAAAAGTGTTCGGTAATCGGTTCCAAGCATTCAAAATATCTTGTTCGTAGCGGCACCCTTCTTCATTCTCCAAACGATTTCTTTCTAGTTTCATTAGTTTGGACCTCAAGTCGACGAACTCTTGAGTCCAGATGCTATCTTGAAATTCTGCGAAAATATACGAGTGAAGAAAGCGCATCGCTCGTTCTTGGGCAAAGATCGTCCGTGAACGATGCATTTCACCCAAAATGTCTTAGCGTGTCACCTCTAACACACGTGTCATAAGTTACCCACCACTGACCTATACGGTTTCTTATAAAGCTCAAACGATTTTTCTAACTTTTAACATTTCATACTACTTTTGCACCCTCCACATTCATACATCTCGTAATTCACAATCTTTCATTATTCATATTTCTTAGTTAACTCTGGAATCAGTTACAAACCAATATAAGACTCGCTCCGTCCTTGGCATGCTTTAAGAAGCGACTGAAAAAAACTCTTAATTTCTAGTCAGTAAAATAACGTGTTTCATTCCTGATTTTTCTTTCTCTTTCAGCACCACCATCCCTTCTTTTCCTTTTGATTGATGATACCTCACTTTAAACAATGCGGTCGGGCTCGCCCTACCGCAAGGTTTAAAGTGAGGTAGGGTGTATCTCGGCCGGGGGAATGTTTGTGGATGAGCCCGAACCTTTTAATGTCTTCTCTCTTGAACGTATTTTTTTTGTCATCTATTTATTTTCTGTGTGTTTTTTTATCTTTTTGTTCTACGTGTTCAAGGGTGTGGGCTGAAAAACATCTGGTGTCCCCGTGGCTGGGCTCGCCCTATATTGGTGGGGTATATCTTGGCCAGAGGGATGTTATTAGATGAGCCCAGACCTTTTGATAGCTTCTGTTTTTAAATGTATTATCTTTTTAATGTGTTCTTGAAATGTGTATAAATATATTATGTACATACCATCTTGCTATCAATAAACCTGTATTTATTTATTTTATATGAAAAATAATGTTTGGGTGGTTGTCCGTCTTTGTGGGGTTCGTGGGCGTACGTGTTTATGGATTTCGTGGGGATGGAAAGTCATTTAAATGATATATGCGACGACGTAACTTGCTTCATTTACTTTTGTCTAGTTGGTTGGATATTGCCAAGATATTGCCACCTGGCAATAAGCCCTCCAGATTGTATTTGCAATAAAAGTGTTAAATAAATATATAAACCTTCTTTCAAAATCTGGCATACTCGCTGTCATTTTTTCATAATTCATTCTTTCAACATATCCAAACCATCTTGAAGCTCTTGTCTTCATTTTTTAAAAACATCAATTTTACAAATGTTTGATATTTATTTCAAATGTTTTCATTTTGCCACATTTCAAACGTTGACACTTCACAAAATTTCCTTAGCGCATGCATTTCCGTTGCATTAACCTTACTCTTAACCATCTCAGCCAAGTTTTGAGTTTCACTTTCATTCATCAAGGTGGGTACCAACACACGAGTATGCATTGTCATTTTTACTAATTGTAATTGGTTTTATCAAACACTGTTTATTCCACTTTTTGTAATGGTATAACCCTACCAGTTTCGAGGCTTTCACCTCAAATTCAGGGGAGCACAAACAGTCTTGTTTGTGCTCCCTTGAAGATGAAGTGAAAGCCTTGAAACCTGTAGGGTTATACCGTTACAAAAAGTGGAATAAACAGTGTTTGATAAAACAAATTACAATGTCTTTAAATCTCCATAACGTTAATGCCTTAACTATAAACAATATATTTTACTAATGTTGCTATTGCGCGATTGATATTTACCAAATAGATATATTTATTTATTTATTTTATTTATTTATTTATTTATTATTACACATGACAAGAAATATACACAATTTGCGAAAAAACAGCAGGTAATTTGATTTGGACATACAATTTTAATGCATCTGGGTTTGTTGCCTTTCATTTGTCGTATCCCCAGTACACTAGGCTTTTGCCTGTATCTCACTGAGGATATTTAGCATGAAAAAATAAATCGATACTTCTTTCCGATTTTTGATTACACAAAAACAAAACCCCGTTGCACGCTCTCATCAACCTGACAAACAGTGACACTCAACTACAAGTGGAAACATCTTGCGAAATTCAACTCCTCACACATCATCACTCCAGAAAGACCAAACATATTCATCCCACAATATACCGCACACAATCATAAGAATAAAAATAAAAATTAAAACAAAAAATACACAGAAATATAAAAACAACAAGAAGAAGAAACCCACACTAACGAGCTCACACAAATCTTTTCCACTCGCCATTCATCCGGAAAGTCCAAGTACTCAAAATCCTGTCGCAATAACAACCACGCTCCGATCGACTGCCTAAATGGTTTTCCTACCTGTACCTTTATTGAAGTTGGCGTGCCATTGTTTGTAATGGGAGCCAAATAAGCATATTGCCTTTGGACAAAAGAGGTTTTAGCTCTAGGGATGGTGAACATTTCATTAGTTGCCATGCGTGTCATGTGTCTCTGCTGAGTCTGCATCTTCCCTTCCCCTCGATGGTAGTGCCAGAGAATGGATTTGAGATGTAAATTGGCTATGTTCAGGACCTGATACTCTCTATGATCATGGTCACCCTAAATTTAGACATTGAATAAAATATTATTTTCACAAAAGCGTTGTTTGACAAAGCAATCAAAAAGTGCTTATGAGACATACTATACGCGTGATGAAGAAAACGAGAAAAAAAAACAAAGTAACGTTAGGTTGTATATCCAAGCTGAAGTTTTTATTGTTGATAACCGGTGTTTTATAGGTTAATTAATGATAATTTAATGTCTTGTCCGCTGTCAATGTGCTTTATTGCGCCTATTTAACACACACTTGGCTCGTGTGATTTATAAATTATGAACATTACACGATTATCAAAATCTGTTAGGATGATAATAGAAACAGTATTTAAGTACCAAAAAATACTGAATAAATGCTGTGAAAATACGTGTATTGAGAAGAATGACAGAATACGGAATGATAATATGACAGAATACGGAATGATAATATGACAGAATACGGAATGATAATATGACAGAATACGGAATGATAATATGACAGAATACGGAATGAAGTGATTAGGGATGAATGTGAATTTGCGGATAGGGTGTCGAGCAAGATGAATAAGGCCACTCTTAGATTGTTTTGGTAGAACGAATGAAGAAAAAAAATAATGACAAAACAAATACTCGTATATAGTGCAAATGTGAGTGGAATGCGTGGTAGAGGAATACCAAGGAAAATGTGGAAGGATAAAGTGAATTATATTTTGAAAAAAGATAATGTAAGAAATCAGAGAAGTCGTTGGAATTGTATGAGAGATTTGTGAATGTGGATGAGGCGAAATTTGTGTGTCGAAAGTCTAGCGCTCTGTCCTTTGTCTATCCCAACAAGGAAATGCCGTGATGGTTTGTAGTTATGTAAGAAATCTCCTCTATTGTAATTTGTTTTTATAAAACACTGTTTATTCCACTTTTTTGCAACGGTATAACCCTACCGGTTTAAAGGCCTTCACCTCATCATCAGGGACCACAAACAAGACTGAATTCTGTTCGAACTGGTACCGAGATATACGCTTCTAACGGTAAGCATTCGGGTTGAGGACTGGGGGTGGAGGGATGGCTGAAACAATCTCGGTGAGCAACGGAGAGATTCTTGGGATATATTTGTTTTCCAGATGTTTACCTTCCCAAGAATATCTTCGCTGAATCCCATATATCCCAAGAATCTCTCCGCTGAATTCCATATATCCCAAGAATTTTTGTTTTTAGTTTTATGATTGTGTGCGGTATATTATGAGATGAACATTTTTGGTCTTTTTGGAGTGATGAAATGTGAGGAGTTTGATTTCGCGTGATACATGTGTAATTGAGTGTCACTTTTTGTCAGGTTGATGAGAATGTGTAACGGGGTTTTATATAATCCAAAATCGGAAAGAAGTATCGATTTATTTTTTCAAGCTATATGTTCTCAGTGAAATACAGGTAAAATCCTAGTTTACTGAGGACACGACAAATGAAAGGCAACAAACCCAGACCCATTAAAATTGTGTGTCCGAATTAAATTACCTATTTTTCTTTCGAAAATTATGTATATTTCTTGTCATGTGTAAAAAAAATGTTCTCTTGAAATAACAAAGTGGAAATCTACCCAAACAAAGTAAGTATCTGTAACGTAATATTTTTATATTATAGCAAAATGAATGAACCGAACGCTGCCTTAAACAACGACTAACCCTTCTTCATTTATTTAATTATTTGTAATAATAATAAAATAAAATGACAATTTATATAACACCATTTAGAGACCAGATACTCCTCAAGGGCTACCCAACTCGGGATTCGAACTCATTATTATTCCAGATTAATAAAAATATATCTAGGTTGAGTGTAACGATAGGACTTATCCAAGTTGTATAATTTTATTCATTTTACGAGCATACAATCGCACTATATAGGAATCTTATTCGTTCCCAGATATAGTGAGGGTGGAAAAGGGACAAATGTAGGTTGTAGGAAAATAATTAAAGCTGTCGTCAGTATATGCGTGAAACATTCAGTTTTTCTTTTTGAGTATGGACTGCCCCTCCGGTCTGGTAACATAAGATTTATTCGTAAACTAGCGCATCTGTGTCATCTATCTTTTGCTTTTCATTTCGTTCGATTTTGGAACAATCTTTCTGGTTCAAACATGGATACTCCATTCTTAATGATATTCAAGAAAGCACTAAAAAATATTTATCGCATCCTGTATCATCTATCTTTTGCTGTTTATGTCACTCAATTTTGGAACCATCTTTCTGGTTCAAACAGATATACTCCATTCTTAACGATATTCAAGAATGTATTAAAAAAATATTTATCTCTATATATTATTCTTTCTTAACTCCCATGTAATTTCCTTCCTAATCCACGTTTTCTTTGATATTTATATTTGATACCAATTATTTTTACTTTACTTAAATACAATTCTCATTTACTAAGTTCAAGACACGGTCATGTACGAGTATACCGATTGACACAAAAACTGGTTGATTGGGATAAATTGCTTAAGAGCAATAAATCCCCCAGATATACTTACATAAAAGTGTTTAATTAATGAATATTTACATTTTTAGCACATATGCATATACATACATATGATCACGCCATTTCCCTATCGAGGTAGACAGATAAAACAAAGCGCCAGACTCTCCAATCTCGACACACATCTTTCACCTCTTCCACATGCACACATCCTCTTATACAACTCATTTGACTTTAGCGTATATGTTTTATAAATATCTACGATATCTCTATATGAGAGAGTTAGGTGTCTATCCATGGCTTTATCCTACTTAGTTTCTGCTGGGCATGCTCGGGTATAACTCCTTGAGCGTAAGAAGAGATCTGCGTCTCCTGGTATACGTTGTCAAACTCGTTCGAGGAGTTGTGAGCTGTCCAGCATTACAACAAAGATTAGCGTTAAATGTTCCTAATAATTACACTAGACTGCGCCGGCAAGAACTGTTCTCAATAACATACGCAAGAACGGGTCTTCCAGCCGTTATGCCTGTTGGAAGGGCCTTAACTCTTCTGAACGGGACTGCTTCGGATATTGACATATTTCATATCACATTACCAAAAGCAAAAGTAAATATTCTTCTTAGATTGAGCGCGTTAGAAAGCACTCATCAACATACTTAAGTGACTGTGAATATATGTGTATCATATGTTTGTGTGTATATACTCGTATTTATGCATATACATAATTTTTAATTTTTTCTATGTAATTTTTCTTCTTTTTTTAATGTCTTGTATTTTACAAAGTAATTGGGCTAAGCCTGTTTTGAATAAATAAAGAAATATCATATATGTAGCATAATACTGACAAATCGAGTATACAAGTCAGAACTGGAAGAAGGAAATTTGGTTGGACTAAATAGAGCAGATTTTGAAAGTAGGTAAAGAGAGAAGTATGCATAATAGAAAATTGTGCAAGACTAAATGTATAAATATGAATGAGGCAAAAGCTGTGAACTTGGATAGAAAAGTTTGGAAATCTGTATTCTCTGCCTATTCTCCAAAGCATGATTAATGTATATATGATATGTATGTTTCGCATAAATATGAGATATTTTTTGTCAATGTCTTTCTTTGCTTACTTATTAGGCAAGTTTTGCTTACTTTTAAAGCAAGTTTTGCTTACTTATTAGGCAAGTTTTGCTTACTTTTAAGGCAAGTTTTGCTTACTTATAAGGCAAGTTTTAAAAAGTTTTGTGTAGTTCCGCTTTAGGTATATTTCTATAAAATTTGCAATGTTTTGAAAATTTTTACAGTTTTTTTTCAATTTCTACGGCAATTGAACCCGAACCACGTGGGTAAAAATCAAAAGTCTTACCAACTAGCCCACGGATGTCTTCTGATGTGAAGCACTGGAGGGTTAAAGCGCGTGATTCAACAGTCTGGCTAGACGTCTTATGGGAGGGTAAAGCTCAACAGTAATTATATGGATACCGGAAGTCAGTTAGTAATAATTAAGTAATTAACTGTTCAACTTGAAACCATGTTACTATGCTAAAACTTGAGTATATACAAGTATATGTTGGCAAAAAAAACCACTTTCGTGCGTAATCCATTTTTTACATATCACGTATAAACGAAAATTTATTACCCCAAAAAGTCTAATATAAGTCGTAAATCTTAAATTCATATAATTTATTACAATTTGTAACGTTCATTAATATTTGACCCGTGAATACTGGGCGGAAGCTGGTTCAGCAGGTGTAAAAGTAGTTTTATTATAAACCGAGATTATTACCTTAAAAGTTTTCTAAATCATTTTCAACTTTCTTCGTTTATGCATGATTTTTTAATGGAATCTTAAATATTTATCTTACTTGTGGGTTCAGTTAGTCCACAACAATCGACGTTATAATATCATCTCTGTGCTATTAAGTAAGTCTACTACATATCTGTGCGATTAAGTTAGTCCACAACAATCAACGATATTACATAATCTCTGTGCGATTAAGTTAGTCTACTATATATATATATATATATGTGCGATTAAATTAGTCCACAACAATCGACGTTATTATATCATCTCTGTGTGATTAAGTTAGTCTACTATATATCTGTGCGATTAAGTTAGTCCACAACAATCGACGATATTATATCATCTCTGTGCGATTAAGTTAGTCTACTATATATCTGTGCGATTAAGTTAGTCCACGACAATCGACGTTATTATATAATCTCTGTGCGATTATATTAGTCCACTATATTTATGTGCGATTAAGTGAGTCCACAACAATCGACATTATTATATCATCTCTGTGCGATTAAGTTAGTCTACTATATATCTGTGCGATTAAGTTAGTCCACAACAATTGACCATATTATATCATCTCTGTGCGATTCAGTTAGTCTACTATATACTCGTATATGTGCGATTAAGTTAGTCCACAACAATCGACGTTATTATATCATGTTTGTGCGATTAAGTTAGTCCACAATACATATGTGTGGTTGGTTAAGTTCGTCCACAACAATCGACGAACTAAGATTAAACTTATTCAGTCTTCCAAACTGTGCGTACGTTCACAATGTGGTCAATCATTTACGATTCGCTGCATTCCTCTGACAAATTGATTTTTACGATTTACAAACTGTAAACTGCAGATCCCAATAATTGAGTAGTACTATGTCCAATTGAGTGGTACTATGTCCAATTAAGTAGTACTATGTCCAATTGAGTGGTACTATGTCCAATTGAGTAGAACTATGTCCAATTGAGTGGTACTATGTCCAATTGAGTAGTACTATGTCCAATTGAGTGGTACTACGACCAATTATTGGAAATACTGAGCTAAATTCCTTATCATAAAGAAGCCAAAGTTTGACTTGACAAAATTATTTAGGATTGTAAACTAACTTCATTTGAAAAAAAAAATCCATGGAGAAAATTGATGTTTTAAGTAACAGGAAGAAAAGAGGTTTTAAAGTTATTTGGACATGTGGAGAGAATAAGTGACGAGAGAATGACTAAGTGTGTATACACGTCTGAAGTGCAAGGTGTGCGTAGAAGAGGTAGACCAACAAAATCGTGGCTGTATTTAAGTGGACGAGTACAAACTGAGAAGAATGGTAAATCGAAGACTGCATGACGAGATATGTGAATTAAGAAGAAACGAAAGTTGTGTGTCTTGATGAATTAAATAGATTTTTTTCTCTGTCTACCCTGCGAGGGACACGACGTGATGATATGTACATATATAGGTGTGCATGGCCGTGCGGTAATATACTAGACTTCCATGCGGAATATCGGCGGTTCGAACCCCGTGATGCGCTACTCCCCTTGAATGACACAGATATTTTTCCGCCTAGTATTTGAGCGTTTTAAGGATATGGCTATGACTTCGGTCATATTTATTCTTCCAAATAAGGGAAATTGGATCTAGTACAGTGGTGTGAGGGGGGAGTTTGACTCACTAAAAAAAAAGGGTTTTCCAGCTGACTTGACATTTGAATAGCAAAGGGATCCCCCGACAACGAGGTCCAGTAACTTCGATATAGATGTACTTTTTTTTTTTCCTTAATTCATTGACTTTTTTAATTCCGCCTATTTAAGTACCGTTCCTTAAAGTTTGTTCACCACTGCGTTATAAAATTGTTTTCGCTTAAAAGTTATAATTCGTTTTTCATAGTCAATTTGTATCAATCAAATACGAAATCGTTCATTTTTTTCTTGTATTTTTTATTTTAGTTTTATTTAGGCGGAGTGCATGTTCAGTGTTGCTATAACAGAAAATCAATTTAACATTAAAAAGTGTAACATTTTTTTTCCCGAGCGTTACACATATTCGTGATCTACCATTTTTTTCAATGTGATATGTTTGTTTTGCGTCTATGTACATATGTAAAAAGTATTTCGAGAGTAATTTGATACACGTCAGAATAGTTTTAAAATATAAATAAGGCGAATTTATTTAATTAAAATGATATAATTACTGATTTCGTAAGATTAACGTAAGAATCAACCAACGAGTATGACTTATTCTCAATAGTGTTTGTGGTGTCTTCGGGTTCAATTGTGGTATCCAAAAAAAAAGATTACATTTTTTTTTTGGATCTTAAGAAGAAAATAAAAGTATAATACCCGATGGTAAGGAATACACATCGGTCTTAAGAAAGAGACTATCGGTTTGTAGAGCGTCGTCTCTGTCGCACGATGTGACTGCCCAATCGCGACGGAACACGTGTCTCTGTCTTCATAAATGACAGAGACGACGCTCTGCAAACCGACAGTCTCTTTCTTAAGTCCGATGTGTATCATTTACCGCTGGGTACTATAATTGGTTTGAATTCTATGCTAGAGTGATTTTGTGGACCACTATAAACTGCATTATATAAATTGTCCTTTATTTTTTTATTTTTTTTGGTTGTTTGGAAGAAAATGTGAAATAACGATAAGTCTATTATGTTGTATTTTACAACGGGATCAAATATTATATAATTTAGTATACATACATACATACCATTACGTTGTCTTTCTATAGAGGTAGGCAGAGAGGATAGAGTGCCAGACTCTTCTATCGTTTCACACATATTTCGCCTCTTCTACATCTATACATTTTCTCAAATAATCCCTACGATTTTTTACATTTTCTCCTTTCAAAGTATCACATCGTCGATGTTCTGCGAAAAGCATTTTTTATTTATTTATTTATTCATTTTCTCAAAACAGGCTTAGCCCAATTATTTTGAAAAATACAATAAATGTTTACATTAAAAATAAAGAAAAACTATATAGAATAAAAAAAAATTATATAAAATAAAATATAATGTATATGCACACATACATGTTTATACACACAAACATACACATATGTTCAAAGTCACTTAAGTACGTTGATGAGTGCTTTCTAACGCGCTCAATCTTAGAAGATAATTTACTTTTGCTTTTGGTAATGTAATATGAAATATGCCAATATCCGAAGCAGTCCCGTTCAGAAGAGTTAAGGCCCTTCCAACAGGCATAGCGGCTGGGAGGCCTCGTTCTTGCGTATGTTATTGAGAACAGTCCAATGTGCGTCATTATAATGACCTAGGGTGATAATCTAACACAATAAGACCGTTAAAAATACCCTAAGTTAATAAGAGGAGTCATGTAGAAATTTCATCGCAAATATTTATTCTTCCGAATAAAACTGAGCTAAATCATATAAAAAGAAGATATCAATCACTCTTATATCTTGGAGCATGGAACTAAGTAATCCATCTTCTTAGCAGAAATAGAAAATAGCGGTATGGGGCTATGTGGTGAGAACTATGGCACGTTGGGTATTGGTGATTGATCGAAATATTCTTGTCTAAATGGTGTGCACAATCAAAGATATTGCTGACGTGAAAAATAGCTTTGAGAATAATAAATGGGGGTGACAAAGTAAAACAGAATAAAGGATGAAGTGATTAAGAATGAATTTTAACTTAAAGGTGAAGAAGATCACTCTGAGATGGTTTGTACACGGAGAACTAATGCATGGAGAAATACTTGCAAAATAATTATATAATGCAAATGTTAGTAGAATGCGTTAGAAGGGAATACCAATGATAGTGTGATGGATTGTATTTTGAAAGAAGAAAACGTAAAAAGTAAGATATACAGTAGAAGTTGTCTGAAAAGGTGTATGGACGTAGAATAAGTGAAGGATGTGCGTCGAGATAAAATCTGGCGCTAGGTCGTCTCTGCCTACTCCGACAGGGAATGGTATGTGTGTTTGTATATTATCAATAATAGTGCGTTCGAGTCCTGACTAGGAACGCTATTGTCTATTGATTGATTGTATAACTAATAACTAGTCTATTGATCGTATTGATTGATTGTATAATTAATAACAATTCTATTGATTGTATTGATTGATTTTATAACTAAAAACTAGTCTATTGATTGTATAACTAACAACTAGTCTATTGATTGTACTGATTGATTTTATAACTAACAACTATTCTATTGATTGTATTGATTGATTGTTTAACTAAAAACTAGTCTATTGATTGTATTGATTGATTGTATAACTAATAACTAGTCTATTGATTGTATTGATTGATTGTATAACTAATAACTAGTCTATTGATTGTATTGATTGATTGTATAACTAACAACTAGTCTTTTGATTGTATTAATTGATTGTATAACTAACAACTAGTCTATTGATTGTATTGATTGATTGTATAACTAATAACTAGTCTATTGATTGTATTGATTAACTGTATAACTAATAACTAGTCTATTGATCGTATTGATTGATTGTATAATTAATAACTAGTCTATTGATTGTATAACTAAAAACTAGTCTATTGATTGTATAACTAATAACTAGTCTATTGATTGTATTGATGAAAGGGAAAAATATGTAATATCAAAAACCAAACCAAAAAAAGCACTTAAAAGCAGTAAAGCTCGCATATTCTAATCTTAGGACCAATATTCTATCATGAGCAGTGCGTTTGGCTTCTGTGTAACATCTGTATTTCAATGCTCCCGTTGATAAATATATCAGTACGAGTAAACTGTGGATTGGAACCGTTTCGCACAACATGCCCAATTAGTAACTTGTAACGAGTTGACCACACGTCAATCCAATCATTCCAACAAAACAAAGTGTCTGATTTGAACTCTCTGGAAGGTGGGGTGATTTTTTATTTATTCTTGTGAAACCTGAGCGTCTCGCTAGATTGGTCCGCGACACGCAACTAAACTATCATTATTTGCCAGCGCAAAAAAAAACTTGACTCCGTGTGCCCGTTAGCTCACATTTGGCACTTTAATTAATGAGGTGTAATTAAAAAATCAACTTTGTAACACTGTAGGAGGAAAACTACACTTCTTTTATCTGTTATCTCAACTGTTATCTGTTATCTCAACTGTTATTAGTTATCTCAACTGTAATTAGTTATCTCAACTGTTATTAGTCTCAACACGTTAACTCGATTCACGTTCTTTCTTTGCCTCTTCCATATCCATCAACGTTCTTAAACTGTATCTCTTCCAAGTTACATTTTCTTCTTTCAAAATGTATTTCCCTTGTCTAACCATACTTATCTTAATATTTCTTTGCCACGACTTCCGATCATGTGTGCATTGAATTTTTAAAAATTTCTTACCCGAATGCTCTTCAGCACCAACTGCAAGAATTTGCAGAGGTCAGCAAAGGAGTTGGTTTGAAAATAAATATTTCAAAAACCAAATATATGATGAACGGCTTTGCTACCCCAAAACCAATAAACGTAGATGGAAAGCCGCTAGAACTTGTCCAGGAATATGTGTATGTAGGCCAACTTATTTCCTTTGTAGGTGGCATATCAGAGGAAATAGCACGAAGGACAAAACTAGCATGGAGCTCATTTGGACGTTTGAACAACATCTTCAAAAGTAATCTCCCAATATCCTTGAAGCGAAGGGTTTACAACCAATGCATTTTTCCAGTACTTACGTATGGCTGCGAGACATGGACGCTCACAGTAAAGAACACACAAAAGCTCCAGACCGCACAAAGGGGCATGGAGAGATGCATGTTGGGATATACTAAAAGAGACCGTAAACGAAACACCTGAATTCGCAATATAACAAAGGTAGAAGACGTTATAAAGGTGGGCAAAAGAATGAAGTGGCAATGGGCCGGACACGTAGCCAGAATGACAGACTCCCGATGGACCTCTGAAATAATCTAATGGTACCCAAGAGGCATAAAGACCGAAGACCGAAGGTACGCTGGATATATGAAATCAGGAAGCATGGCAGCATCACATGGCATCAACGAGCAAAAAACCGAACTATTTGGAGTCAACTTGGGGAGACCTTCATCCAGCAGTGGATCGACCCTGGTTGACAATGATGATGATGATATAAAATACACTGTCGAGTCGTTAATTCAATAAATAAGTTAAACGCATATATCGGAAGATCTATAACGGTTTCTTTGTAGTTTGTCTTTCCTTTGGTAAGTTTTCTGCGGTTTTCTTACCAACTCTGTTTTTCTGAACATTTATAAATGTGGTAAAGTATTTAATTCAATGGTCACAACTATTATTACAAGTGATGGATAGCTTGTTCGGAGTTTCGGTCCGATGGTAGGACACCTTACTCCTTCATCGGATAAGTTCTGACTGAATTGCTTTTCTATATTATTATTATTATTACGAATTATTGAATAATTAAGAAGGACGACCACCGTGGCATAGTTGGCAAAACGCTTGTCTCCCAGGCCGGAGGTTGCGGGAACGATTCCTTTTGGAACCCAGATTTTTTAGAAAAGGATTCAAGTCTGGATTATACTTAAGACCTTTTTAACATATTTCTGATCGCTTGAAAGATATAACGATATAGCAAAACCCGCCAGGTTGTACTGTTTACAACGAAAGTGTAAAATAATACAAGGTTTCGTCAATATTCAATGCGGTACTCGGTGCATTAGTTTTTGATTTAATAAAATTGTTTCGTTGCTAGTTACTTTGTTTGGGTAGGCTTCCACTTTATTATTTCAAAAGCACGTGTTAAAAAAGCAACACCGGTATATCTACTGGTAAAATTACGGTGAGCTTTGAGAAAAAATCGTGGTTTTAAACCTATCCGTCAATGCTATTGTCGGCAGAATTACCGTGATAATGTATGCAATTTTATGGCCATTCTAACGAGGCATAAGTGCTTATTTTTTGTCAGATTAAAGACCTTTTCTAAAAAGTCAGTCTTGTTTAGCCTCTCGAGTAGGAAGATATTAATGAAAATTTTAAAACATCATTGTTCAGTTGGTAAAACATGTAACTAGCCGATAAATGATTTAATTGTGTGATATCATCAGTAGATGTCATTGGTACTCCAAATCCTGACATAATCTGGGAATATTTGAGAAATAATCACTGCGCCCCAACCGCGGGGACATACGCTATCTGACTCAGTATTTCATGGCCCCACGGTTGGGGCGGTACTCACGGAGAGGTTAGTGTTCATTTTCAAGTCCCCATGTAATAAAATAAGTATTAAATTTTAATATTGCTTACATAAACACCATCGTGCTTAATTACAAAGTAAGAAACTCATTTAAAACCATAATAATATGAAAAAGAATACGTGATGTGTCAATGTATTGTATTATATTACATTTGCAGTGCCAGACTTTCCTATCTCGATACACGTCTTTCGCCCCTTCTATACACCTTTTAAAAAAAACTGACTTTTTCTTTTATCTTCTTTTAAAATATCATCCCCTTTTCCTAACCATTCTTTCTTTGGCCTTCCTTTTCCCCGCCTTCCACTCTCATTTGCACAGTACTATATATTTGTTTTGTTAGACTTTCTTCATTCGTGCGTTCTATATGTTGAAACTGTCTCAGAGAGCTCTTCATCATCTTTTCAACTATTTTTTTATATATTATTATTTTGTATACATGACAACATGTATTACACTTTCGTAGTCCACAGTACAACCTGGCGGGGTAAAAAATCTGGATCCCAACAGGAATCAAACCCGCATCTTTCGGTATGGGAGACAAATTTTTTACCAACTAGGCCACGGAGGTCATATGATGACTTCCGTGACAAGACAGCTCAATCCCTTTTATACTGAAAATTGTTATACTAACTATAAAATCAACTCCTTCATAATTCGTATGCAAAGACTTGGAAACAAGTTTTGCAACAATTTAGATATTTTTAATATAAGTATATATAGTATTCTCCAGAATATTACAACAATATTTAGAAATAGCTACTAACTTTGTGCTCTCCTTTATTAATATAAATAACGTAATACAAACCAAATATTAAGGACAATATTTTGCCTCTGGAGTTGAGTAACCCTGCATCAACATGTGTGAAGCTTTTAATTCTGCAAAGCAACTTGCATCTCGTTCCACTAATGAGGCCATGTGTTTTCTATATCTCAATATATATTCATAAAATTCCCACAAAATTCTCAAAGGTTATTAAATAATTTTAAAACGATGGCTGTAATTTATTATTACTACTGCTTTTTGTATCTTCATGTTAGTTTAAGATAAAGTTGTATTATTTGTCAATAATTTTAAGTACTTGTATAACCTGTCACATGTTCATTTGTATATAAAGACACTGTTGTGTCGTTAATTAAATAAATAAATAAATAGTTGTTAAGATGGCTATAGTTCAGACTCGGGGGTAGCGGTTTCAATTCCCGTTGCAACACAGTTTCTTTTTAAAAGACTCCAGTCTAAATGCGAGATAAAAAAATGTTGTGTTATATAGGGAGAAAAATCACGTTGAGATGATTTGGACATGTTGAAGGAATGGGTAACGGAAGTTTGATTAAACAAATTAACGATGCAATTATTTATGAGAGCTGTGGTAGAAAACATCTGATAGTAGTTTGTTTAAAATTTATCAAGGAATTGAAGTTTTAAAAGAAAGAAAGGTAAGGAGTAAAAGGAACGGAAGGAATTATATGAGGGGTTTTAAGAATAAGGATGAATAATAAAAATCGTTAACAAATGGAAAAAATCAATGTATAAAATCAAGTTTCACTTCTACCGCGCGAGAGTTTCACGCATCTGTTTTTTTTTCTCGCCGGTAAGCTAGGTCGTGAAATTTTAAGGTTTCATAAAATGAATAATGTTTGAGTATATTATGATATTTTTCAATTTCTCCTGCTGTCTTGACACGGCTGACCTCTTCACAAACACTACAACTGGATCTCCAGGGGTCAGCGAAATATATCGATCCGTCACCCTCGTATCTGGCCCGCATCAATCTAAACCCACTCAAGAAGCGGTTTCAATAACCTTTCGGGTTAGCTCTCAAATACTTAACTAATATCAGATGTCTTTAATAATGACGGTATCCACATTTTTCATTTAATGCCTCGAAAACACTTGTTAATCGCTGGCGCCACTTCGCGGTAGTTGATAATTGATTTATTTTATCGTGGCAATAATATTTGATTAACATACATAGATGAACATGATTTGAGTTATGATATTTAGACTTTTACATGTAAAAAGGTGTAAACCGACAACACACATTTTTAGCTTTATTTCTTAATAATAATAATAAAACAACAACCTACAATCTTATGTAACTCCTTGAGCTTAAGAAGAACTCTGTGTCTTCTGGTATACGTTGTCAGACTCATTCGAGGAGTTGTGAGCTGTCCAGTATTACTAGAAAGATCAGCGTAAAATGTATCTAATAATTACACTAGACTGCGCAGGCAAGAACTGTTCTCAATCACATATGCAAGGACGGGTCTTCCAGTCACTATGCCTGATGGAAGGGTCTTGACTATTTTGTTACACTAGACTCCACCGGCAAGAACTGTTCTCAATAACACACGCAAGAACGGATCTCCCAGCCGTTATGCCTGTTGGGAGGGTCTTAACTCTTTTGAACGGAACTGCTTGAGATGTTGACATATTTCATATCACATTACCTGTTATACGTTGTCACACTCATTAGAGAAGTTGTGAGCTGTCCAGCATTACTAGAAAGATCAGCGTTAAATGTCTCTAATAATTACACTAGACTGCGCCGGCAAGAACTGTTCTCAATAACATACGCAAGAACGGGTCTTCCAGCCGCTATGCCTGTTGGAAGGGCCTTAACTCTTTTGAACGGGACTTCTTAGAATATTGACATATTTCATATCACATTATAAAAAGTAAAAGAAAATGTTTTCCGACGTTAGAAAGCGCTCATCAATTTATTTGAGGGACCTTTGATTATATGTCTGTGTGCATGTACATATATGAGTATGTATTTGGTGTGTATGTATATAATATATGTATGTGTATCATCATTATCATCATCATCATCAGCCTGTATCTATCCACTGCAGCATATAGGCCTCTCCAAGTTGTCTCCACAAAATCCTGTCCTTTGCACATTGCTGCCACATAAAACCTGGTTGGTAAGACATTTGGTGTATGTCTATATAAACATATATTTTCCTAGTACTTACGTATGGCTGCGAGACATGGACGCTCATAGTAAAGAACATACAAAAGCTCCAGACCGCACAAAGGGGCATGGAGAGATGCATGTTGGGATATACTAAAAAATACCGTAAACTAAACACCTGGATTCGCAATATAACAAAGGTAGAAGACGTTATAAAAGTGTGCAAAAGAATGAAGTAGCAATGGG
Source organism: Odontocerum albicorne (assembly GCA_949825065.1). Taxonomy (NCBI): domain Eukaryota; kingdom Metazoa; phylum Arthropoda; class Insecta; order Trichoptera; family Odontoceridae; genus Odontocerum; species Odontocerum albicorne. Next base: position 30,168,737 of record OX463860.1, read on the forward strand.
CAGGATACATAGCCGGAATGTCAGACTCCCGATGGACATCCGAAATAATCCAATGGTACCCAAGAGGCATAAAGAGGCCCAGAAGAAGACCGAATATTCATGGCAAATAGATGCTTCTTTGGTCTGAGAAAACACCTTATATCTCGGTTGTTGTCCAGAAGGACAAAACTTACCATTTACAAGACACTGCTACGACCTGTCCTCACATATGGGTCTGGGTCTAATTTGCTGGGTATTGAGTAAGAAGAACGATTCTTCCCTTCTAATATTTGAAAGAAAAATACTCAGAAAAATATTCGGACCCATACAGGAAAATGGATCTTGGAGAGTGAGATATAATGAGGAGTTATACAGCATATACAAAGAGCCCAACATCATAAAATACATCAAAATTGGGAGGCTACGTTGGGCGGGGCATGTAGCAAGAATGGGAGAAGAGGAAATGCCTAACAAAGTACTCTTCTCCAAGCCCCAAGGAAGACGTAGCGTGGGTAGACCGAGGCTTAGGTGGATGGATGGGGTGCAGAATGATGCAAACGTGATTGGCATCAGGGGCTGGAGGAGTGCATCCCAGGATAGGGGGGAATGGCAGCGACTGCTGGAGGAGGCCGGGGCCCACAATGGGCTGTAGCGCCATTGATGATGATGATGAGAAAAAGACCGAAGGTACGCTGGATAGATGAAATCAGGAAGCATGGCAGCATCACATGGCACCAACGAGCAAAAAACCGAACTATTTGGAGTCAACTTGGGGAGACCTTCATCCAGCAGTGGATCGACTCTGGTTGATAATGATGGTGATGATATAAACATATGTATTTTTTTAAATGTGTTAACAATGTTTGTCATTTCCAATGTAATTGGACTTAGCCTGTATTGTGAAAATTAATAAATAAAATGAAAAAATAAATCACTCCAACTCGGGATCAGAACCCACTTTTTTGACAAATAAAAAAAAAATACAAAAAAATATTTGAGAAGTACACGAATTAGAAGGTATAGCTTTTAGCCATTATATTGAATATTTCCTCACATCTGCATATAATAATGAAATAAAAGGAGAATTTATATAGCGCCGTTCAGAGAAAGGACTCACTTCAAAGGCGCTCGGGATTCGAACCCATTATTATTACTCTTGATTTAACTTTATATGCGCTTTAAACAAGTATGCAACAATTATTGACAGACATTCATGATTTTCAGTCACTTTAGTATATACAAATTCTTCTTCGCCCTATTGGTTTAGGTCGTATGATCTGTTTACGACGGTGGTCTCTCCTGGGATGATGACGTCCAGCTGTCCTTCCACCTTTTCGGCAGCCTTCCTGGTAATCTCCTGCTGTTAGGGTTTTCAGTCTTAGCGATTTCTGCCAGTCTTATATCCTCCATGCGGTCCACATGATCCCTCCAGAAGCGCCTTCTGTTTCTTCCTCACCTTACTATGTCTTCAACACCGCAGACAGACCTTATCGTCTCATTTCTGATCCGATATCTAAGAGTTCTGCCTGCGATGGAGCGTAGGGTTCTCATTTCCACCATTCTGAGAAGGTTTTTTTGTCCTGTTGGTATCGGCTCTCACTTCTATCCCATATGTCATGATGGGGCGGACGCATGTCTTATATATTCTAACCTTACTTTCGGTTAGGTTAGGTTAGGTTAGGTTAGGTTTAGGTCGTATGACCTGTTTATGACGGTGGGCTGTCCTGGGATGATGACTTCCAGCTGTCCTTCCACCTTTTCGGCGGCCTTCCTGGTAATTTCCTGCTGTTAGGGTTTTCAGTCTTAGCGATTCTTGCCAGTCTTATATCCTCCATGCGGTCAACATGATCCCTCCAGAAGCACCTTCTGCTTCTTCCTCACCTCACTATGTCTTCAACACCGCAGACAGACCTTATCGTCTCATTTCTGATCCGATCTCTAAGAGTTCTGCCTGCGATGGTGAGTAGGGTTCTCATTTCCGCTACTCTGAGATGGGTTTTTGTCCTGTTGGTATCGGCTCTCGCTTCTATCCCATATGTCATGATGGGGCGGACGCATGTCTTATATATCCTGACTTTACCTTTGGTTAGCATGTGTTTGTTTCTCCATATAGTGTCTCGCAGGCAACCAGCCAAAGCTGTCGCTTTATTAGTTTGTGCTCGTACTTCACTATCATATAGGTCACTGTTGCTGGAGATCTCTACACCTAGGTAAGTGAATCGCATGACTTGCTCGATGAGTACGTTATCGATGATCAGTTTGCATCTGCGTGGCCTCTTTTGATATTATTAAGCACTTTGTTTTATTGACAGAAATCGCCATATTGTATTTCTTAAAAGCAATATACAAATTCAAAGGAATTAAATAAAGGGAAAAATATTCAATTCAAATCACTTGCTTTCCATGTTGTTTGATATATTTCAAAAGATCATATTTTATAATTAAGATTAACTTAATATTGTCAAACAAATTGAATATCCCTTTTGATATTTCACTTAAGTTTCCCCTACCTCCGCGGGATCCCATCCTCGTGTTGTATCTAACCCAGATTCCGCACCGCGTTGCCATGACGACGGCAGTTTCTCACGACTTTAGAGCGGGACAGGTGCACGCGGTTTGCTGGCGAGAGAAAGGGAAGGATGGACCTGATTTTCGCTTTTAAGTGCAGATAGAATAATTGAAATAGGGTACGCATTCGGTTATAAAAGTTCTTTTATATTAAAAAAATATGAAATAATATTTTTTTCTGTAACCAGAGGTAGCGACATTTAAAATAAATGTCTAAGGCCGAGGCCACACCAAAATACTTCGTTAGGTGCTAAGCTAGATTTTACGTGACTCGTATACTAAGTGACTCCATGCCTGGCTACACCAAAGTGCTACGCACAAATTCATTTGACAGTTGGGAGCGGTTGAGTTAACAAACGATGCCACTCTTAAAACTAGTCAATTTCATTACAACTTACCATCTTTATTTACTTTCTGTGCAACTTCATTCCAAAGTGATTTTATTACAGGTACATGTTTCTATAATTTTCTCGATGGGTTCCACAAAGGCTCCCTTTTATACACAGCTGTCATTAAAACTTTCGCCATCTTGTAAATTAACCAACACGTCTGTTCGCTAGAAGATTCACTCGATGACTAATCGTCATGCAACGTGGCCCGATGCGTGCAGTGTGGCCACTGCGATAGTATGCAGTACATTGGTTTGCAAGGATATGTCGCCTAACTCGCAACATAGCTCTAAGCATCAAGCGAGGCTCCTTCCTGTGTGGCCGAAGCCTAAGGGTTACGTCTAATCAGTTTCATAGGACTAATAATGAAGCATTCATTGTATTATGACATCATATTTTATAAATATACTCAAACATCGTGACTTCATTGGTAGAACATGTCTTCCGATCTGGGGGTCACGCACTTTAATCTCGTTTTTTTTCCAAAAGGAGTTCCTGTCTGGTTTTCTTTTAAATCATCTTGAAAATATTTCTTGTTTGTTGTAAGAGTCTGTGGATGTTATCTAATAACGGTTAGCATTTAAGCCAAGGTTGTATTTTGTCACCTATGTTATTCAATCTGTACTCTGATATAGTTTTCATGAAAGCACTATATAACTTGAATCTGGGGGTCAAAGTGAATGGTGTATGCGTCAATAACATCAGGTACGCAGATGATACGCTGGTAGACAGTATTGACAATCTTCAAACGGGTATAGATAGAATCAATGACTTGTATAAGGAAAACATGCGTTTGGAAATTTTTAAGTCGATGTGATTGTAATAAGATTGTTTTTGGTGCTGTATTCCTGAACTGAACTATCAAAAGCGTCACCATTCGCACACAAAATTACCTTGCTGAACGAATTTTGTGAAGTGGATAAATTATGAGTTGAGTGCAACAATGAATCTTTGAGGCATAGCAAAATAAATATGTGTATTGCACACAGTTAACTATAACCATCGATCATTTTCATTTTACACTAGTCCTGCCATATTATGAACATGAAACACTCCGTATACACTTCCGTTTGACATTTTACACTAGTCGTACCATGTTATGAACATTAAATACTTAGTATACACGTCTATTTGACATTTTACACTAGTCCTACCATGTTATGAACATAAAACACTCCGCATACACGTCCATTTGACATTTTACACTAGTCCTACCATATTATGAACATGAAACACTCCACATACACGTCCGTTTGACATTTTACACTAGTCCTACCATATTATGAACATGAAACACTCCGCATACACGTCCGTTTGACATTTTACACTAGTCGTACCATGTTATGAACATTAAATACTTAGTATACACGTCTATTTGACATTTTACACTAGTCCTACCATATTATGAACATGAAACACTCCGCATACACGTCCGTTTGACATTTTACACTAGTCCTACCATATTATGAACATGAAACACTCCGCATCCACGTCCGTTTGACATTTCACACTAGTCCTACCATGTTATGAACATGAAACACTCCGCATACAAGTCCGTTTGACATTTTCATGACACATTTATTTTACTTGCTGTGATTTATTTTAATTTTTAATTAATCATGATTAATTTAAAGCAGTTTTCAACCAAACAAGCGCCAAACAAAGTTTTTGCTTTTAATATACTTCTGCTGTATTTTTTTTTCTATTTTGCGCATAATTCTTTTTCCTTTTTGATTGAATATTCAAGTTTTGATGTTTTTTTTTATTCTGTTGTCGATTTTTATTCATGTTATGTGATATCTTTTGAAGGTTGTTTGATTGCTATTTGCATTTGAATTTTTTTTCCTTTTATTATTTTTAATCATTATTGAAATTAAGTTTTTTTCTAAAGGTAATATTTAAAAATAGACAAATAAATGCTTGTATTGATTCGAAATATAACATGGTAAGCTTACTATCACGTACTTATTTCATCCACGATAAAACCCTACTTTAATATTGTATTTTTTTAATTAATAATATATAATACATTAAATCATGGTCACCAGACACCAAAACAAGACAAAATTTCGCAAAACTTCGGTAGACAAGGACGAAATAACATTATGATTCAGATCGGCTAATTTAAGGCATGCCAGAGAGGGAGGAAATTATACGCCACCACACCGGAAAGAGGGGGTCAGGTGATGTTAATTGGAATCAAGTACGTGTTGTACTAGAGCAAGATGGACTTATTTGGAAGAAACGAGTCGAATAAGGACAGAACTAGGACAGGTTAATACTTTGGGTACGAGTGAAAATTATGCACTGAAATAATTATTTATGTAGGTATTTTTAGGGAAATTATTGAAAATTAAGAATTGTACTTATGAGGTGAAACCCTTGAAACCGGTAGGGTTATACCGTTACAAAAAGTGGAATAAACAGTGTGTGATAAAACAAACTACAATGCCTTTAAACCTCCACAACATTAACGCCTCAACTATAAACAAAATATCTTATATTGTATTTGTAAAGTGTGATTTAAAGAATTGAAGAATAAAGTTGAAGGAATGTTAATTGATAAAAAAGTAGTGTATGCCAAACAGAAGAGTATTGATATAGCATCATCTACTTGCTTTTTATCTTTGCACATAATTTTTTTTGCAATATTCTTAATTTATCAAAAATAAAAGTGGTGTGTCCCTAAGAGACAAAATAAAAAGCTCACGCATTCGTGGAAGCCTAGGTGTTACAGACATCAACAGCAAGATGGAGGAGAGGTGGATGGATTGAGATGGTATGGGCACGTTGGACGCAGAGCACCCGATCACATCGTGAACCAGGCTATCTCCATAGATCTTCCTCGACTAACAACCAGAGGAAGACCAAAGAATTCATTGGTGGTGCAAAAAGATAACCAGATGCAGAGGCACGGCCTGGGAGACGTAGTCCGGGACAGAAGAGCATACAACCTGAGGACGAGGAGAGCTGACCCCAACAGTCTTCGCAGACAGTGAGTTGGGATGGAGCCAGGGAGAAGAATAAAAGGGGGGTTAAATCCTGCCCTTGAAGGGAGTTTTGTTTTTTATTTATTTACATAAAATAATAAAACTTAAAACCCAAAAGGCAACGAATCAAGACCCTTCGAAAAAATATTACAATATGTGATGCATATCGATAAATAATATGATGCTAAGAGAATTAATGTAGGAACAAAAAATTTAAATGAACGAATAAGCAATATCTGTCAAGTCGAATTAACTAACTTCCATTATTTATCAAGCTCACAATTAACTGACTTCCATTATTTATCAAGCTCACAATTAACTGACTTCCATCACTTATCAAGCTCACAATCAACTAACTTCCATTACTTATCAAGCTCACAGTTAACTTACTTCCATTACTTATCAAGCTCACAATTAACTAACTTCCATCACTTATCAAGCTCACAATTAACTGACTTCCATTATTTATCAAGCTCACAATTAACTGACTTCCATTACTTATCAAGCTCACAATTAACTAACTTCCATTATTTATCAAGCTCACAATTAACTGACTTCCATTATTTATCAAGCTCACAACTAACTAACTTTTATCACTTATCAAGCTTACAATTAACTAACTTCCATCGCTTATTAAGCTCACAATTAACTAACTTCCATTACTTATCAAGCTCACAATTAACAAACTTCCATTACTTATCAAGCTCACAATTAACTAACTTCCATGACTTATCAAGCTCACAATACTTTCTTTAAAAATGTTTTCTGTAATGTGGAAGATGTCAATATCCGAGGCCTTATTCAAAAAAGACAGCCCGTGATACAAAGGAAGAGCACTTAACAGGTTAGTTATTATTACTGCCGGTCTAACTAGGTCAATACGAGAATTTCTGTACCTCGAATTTCGATACATGGGCAAGATAGAACAACGGGAGTATTTTAAAGCTGTATTGATTTCTCTAAAAACCTTTCAACAAATAACTTATTTCATCTCAATTTAATGTTGTGTCAACTGATATTAAGCGTCTATTCTAAAAGCTATTGTGGATTACAGGTGTAACTAAATAGGGCTAATAACGATGTTTATGTGTTTCATTTTGTTTTAAAATTGTCATTGTGAAATGTCCAGTATCGTTCGTCATTCGGCTTTTTCATGTCGCGTACTTCTAAAGAACCTCATTCCAATTTTTTAACCCGCAAATATAAACAAATAATAGGTTTATTGATATCAAAATACTATTTAAATATATATTTTGAAATTATACACATATGCCAAAGCAAAAGAACTACGTTTGAGAGGAAAGCTATCAAATGATTTCAGTGGGGGATGATTAACCTATTCAAATAGTTATTAGGAACATAAAGTTACGAAGAGACGGAGGCTGTGAATTGTATCGAAAGACGTGGAGATTTGTAATCTCCACGTCTTTCCTACCCCAAAAAGTAAAATGGCGCGATTGCTTATATCCTTTGAATGCTTCCCAATAGCAAATTTAAATAGTCCGCAATACACTCACGTCTCATAAAAGGTTACAAGTAAGCCATAGACAAAATACGTGACTCGTTATCTCAGCCTCGTTTCGTTTATTAATTTCCCGCAATTAAACTGAAGGATACTATGGCTCTTTCTATGGACATAGAGAAACGGCACTTGCAATAGCTTTACTACAGCGCTTTTGCCATCTTGCGATCTTGTGTTTGTCTATGGTTTACGAAATGTGACTCGAATCAAATCGTTTATATGGTGTATCTAATAAACGTTAGTATTTCGCAAAGGGATAATTGCTGGAATGTGAAGTTTATAATATTGCGGGGTTAATGGTAATGTAAGGCCTACACAAATATAGTAATTCCTTATTTTTACATATCTTGGATCATTACATGCCACGATACAATATTATTTTAGTATCAACTTTGAATGACATGTGGATATTAAATGTGAATTTATTTAACACATAATTGTAAAAAATAATTTAGTGGACTTATTGTCAGGCGGCAATCTATTCCAATCAACCAGACAAAAGTAAATGAATACATAGTCGCATAAAATATTCAAATGATGAAATTTATGAATTTGTACATAATAAAAGTGAGATATCGTTATATCTATAAAAGTGAGATATAGACAAAATAAAAAGTTCACGCATTCATGGACACCTAGGTGTTACAGACATCAATAGTAAGATGGAGGAGAGGCGGATGGTTTGAGATGGTGTGGGCACGTTGGACGCAGAGCACCCGATCACTTTGTGAACGGGGCAATCTCCATGAATCTTCCTAGAATAACAACCAGAGGAAGACCAAAGAATTCGTGGGTGGTGCAAAAAGGTAACCTGATGCAGATGCACGGCCAGGGGGACGTAGTCCGGGACAGAATAGCATACAACTTGAGGACGAGGAGAGCTGACCCCAACAGTTTTCGTAGACAGTGAGTTAGGATGGAGCCCGGGAGAAGAAAAAAGTGAGATATCGTCAATCAAAGGAAAAGAAAATGATGGTGGAGAGGAAAGAAAAATAAGAAATGAAACACCAAGCCAAGGACGAAGCGAGTCTAATATTTGTTTGTAACAGGTTCGAGAGTCTCACTGCATGGACAGTAAAGGACGACGTACAAAAAGAAGAGTGGGGAACAGTTTCCTCTTTTGATCGCGTGCTCAGTGCTGAGCATCGTGATTCTCTTATTTGTCTCGAACTCGGCGTATCACCTGTCTCCATCCATCCCTAAACTGGTTTAGGGTCGTGTTGAATGCAGCGTTTAAATATGATCCTGTTATATCCTTTATTTGATCCATCCATTTAATTTAATTACACATATATTTAACGGTAATGGAAAACAAAAAAACATTTTAGAGAGAAGCTATGAAAGTTTGTGCTCATCTCATAACATCCCTCCAGTTGAGATATAACCACAAATAGAGGGTGAGCCCGACCGCCAGAAGATCAGATGTTTTTCAACCCTTGTAATGTAAATTATTAAAGTATATGTTCACTTAAATGAAAGTAGATACCATCAAGCCGTTTCCTTATCGATAAAGGTAAACAGGAGAGAATGCCAATACAATTCTTATTGCGAAACGCATTTTCTACCTCTTCTACATTCATACTCGTTCTCGTACAACTCCTACGATTTCTCTGATTTTTTAACGTTTCTTTCTTTTAAAATATCATTCACTTGATTCAACCATACTTTATTTGACCTTTTTTTGCCACACCTTCCAGTTATATTTGCATTGTACGTTTGTTTCAGAAGTATTTCTTTATTCATTCGTTCAGAATACGCAAATCATCTTAAATCACTCTTGATTTTACTTTGTACTTCAGTCTTAAAATCACATTTATCTCGTATCGCTTCATTCCATATTATGTCATACATTGTAACCCCATATATTCTTCTAAATGCACACATTTCCACATAATTTATTCGGCAGGCCGATTGTGACCAAACAAAAATATATGTCAGTATATTTTATTTTTTATAGTCAGACCTTTTACTATAAAATAAAATCGAATCAACACTTTTAGTAAATAAACATGTATATCTGCCACTAGACTACGCATATCGAAAAAGAAATCATAATATTGTCTTCTTTGCAACGAGTAGGCCATTTTATTAACTTTGCATTGCATGTTTCTCGCTTGACCAAGCGTCGATGTCACATTTCGTTTCTTTACACGTATATTTTGTATGGAGATGTTTTCTGTCAGATAAATAAAATTTTCCCTCTCTTCTCGACTTTTGGGAGAGAATTGCTGTAATTTTACGCAAACTTTTAATATTTTTTTTTTGTATTCGCGTGACTCTAACAACCTTTTAAGAAAGGTTATTTTTTCGATTGTTTATTTATTTAAGAAAAATTATCAATTTATTTTCATTACAGTCAATTAAGACCATGAACGAAAAAATATATAGAATTTGTACGCTACTTATTTATGCATACATATATAATCAACAATGTTACAAAAAAATTACAAATTGCGAGTTTAATGCCATACGGCAATTTTTGCCAACCAATCAGACACGCGGCTAAGTACCAATTGCCGTGACAAATTTATTTTCAAAAAGAAAATTTAATCTTAAGCATCACATATCGATAACATAAATTCGTGTTTTTTTCATTGGCTTGCAGTGTCCAATACTTCTTAAACGTCTTCTTTGGTAAAATAAAGGTTTTCGACGTCTGATCCATACCCTGGTCTTCTGATTAATGGGCATATCAATTTTGACTCTCCAATCATAATTATTATACCATCACGCCGTGCCCCTTGAGGATAAGAAAGAGAGTGGGGATAGAAAGAATAAATTTCCTAACTATTCTATTCAAGTACACAACCTTCACATTCTGTACATTTATGCACCTCGTTGTGTTTAAAATGATCAAAGCTTTATGACGTGACGTAATATACCGTAAAATATTTCAAAATAAGTAAAATGTAGATAGAATGTAATTAAAAATATTTCAAAATAAGTAAAATGTAGATAGAATGTAATTAAAAATATTTCAGAATAAGTAAAATGTAGATAGAATGTAATAAAAAATATTTCAAAATAAGTAAAATGTAGATAGAATGTAATTAAAAATATTTCAAAATAAGTACAATGTAGATAGAATGTAATTAAAAATATTTCAAAATAAGTAAAATTTAGATAGAATGTAATTAAAAATATTTCAAAATAAGTAAAATGTAGATAGAATGTAATTAAAAATATTTCAAAATGAGTAAAATGTAGATAGAATGTAATAAAAAATATTTCAAAATAAGTGAAATGTAGATAGAATGTAATTAAAAATATTTCAAAATAAGTAAAATGTAGATAGAATGTAATTAAAAATATTTCAAAATAAGTAAAATGTAGATAGAATGTAATTAAAAATATTTCAAAATAAGTAAAATTTAGATAGAATGTAATTAAAAAAGTTATTCCAATTCAATAATACTTATCATAAATCAATAAAGTAAGTGGTGTGTTAAAGGGGTATTCTCGTCCAGAAATTTAAAAAAAATAGTTTTTTTGTTTTTTTTTTATATTCTTAAAGTTTAGACCTTTCAGAATATGTACTCAAAAAGAAACTTTAAGATTCTTAATATTTACGAAGTTATAGCTATAAATGAGGCAGCAATTACGCCGCACCGGCATGACTCAGACAATAATCTCAAAACTTTAAACGCGTTTTTCTCGAAACTACTTTTTTTGTTTATCTGGTCGACATAAAATCTCAAGTTTTATTCAACTGATTATTTTCAAACTTGATATTGAACTTTAATAAATGTTTTTCTATCGTCCCTACCTTGAAAAATATATTTTTTTACTATTTATAATAAATTATAAAATTTGAAAAAAGGGTGAAAAAATGAATTTTTTTTCAGCTAGTCGCCATTTTACGAATATTTTTTTCTCTCTTTGGTATCAACCATAACGATATTATTTTTTTATCAAGAAACTGTGTATAATTTTTGTTTCAAATTTACGAAAGGGTTCCAATCACGTCGACCAGCTCACCCCCTTTCTTTTACAACAAGATATAACAGCTAATAACAACACCTTTAATTTTAAATATTTTATTTCAAAAAAAAATTTTACATTCTAAAATCATCAATTAACAAACTGTAAAAAAATGTACAGGAAAATTTTATTTTGTTTTTTTTATTTAGTCTGAAAAAAAACGCCCGAAATTCACGCCTCTTGAGTAGAATATCCCCTTAAATCTCACTAATGACATTTACTCAGATATTTTCTCACCATTGTCATGTATAATGTAAACATAAGAATATGTGCTTGTAAATAAATAAATATTTTCTACACAAATAAATTCAATTGTTCTAAAGTCATACGCTTATGAGAAAAGAAGCCGTTAAAAAAAACAAGAGCTTTAAAACAAGTTGTGATAAATGCCATGTCGGGTACCAGAGGATAGCGAACATGCTTCGCGGATCTGCGTGGGATCACGATTTGATATTTAAACTTGTGGGATAGTGCAAACAATCAATATTTGCGAATATCCGTTATCACGTTATCAATTGGAGACATGAAACATCATAAACTGCAAAAGTTGCGAATATAGTGTACACCGGAATAATATAATCATAAATAACTTGAAGAAGCTGTTAGTGAGTGGAAGTGTTGAGTAAGAGGAGAGTTTCCAGCAAGGTGAAAGAAATAATCAAAGAGATGACTGGTTACTCATTAAGGGCTGCATTTATTATAGCTCAGAACTGGGAGGAATGGAGACGAATTATCCGCTGGCTATCAAACCATTATATGGTTGTTGCATTACACTTTCCTTGTATATAAAGAGTCTTTCAAATTAACCGTTTTTTTTTAATTCAATTTTTTAATTTTTTTTAATAAAACACATAATTTGCTTTGATTTCAAAAAAACTTTTTATTGGTCATTGAAGTATAATGTATCATAGTATAAATATACCAAAACCCATACGATGGTTGTCGTCAAAGAAAGAATACGAAAATTGAATTTTGGATACAAGAGAGCGAGAGACGAATACTTGGATTCTCTCCGAAAGTAATTTGAATCTCGGTGGGTCCGTGATAAATTATCTTGTTTCATTCGGTATTTAAAAAATGTAGATCTTGTTTTACTTCCGTGAATATTTCACGGGTTGCAACTAGTAACATTTAAACACAAAAAACAATATTTGCCAAATGTCCACCTCTTGCAGCTCCACAGATGTCCACTCTTTTGTCAAAAATTTCGATAACATTTTGACATAACTGCAGTTCTAACTCACCAATAACGCGAATAATTTCGTCATTCAGTTCAGGAATTGATCGGAATTCATTCTTATAGACCTGGCTGTTCACGTAACCCCAGAGAAAATAGTCCAACGGTGTCTGATTACATGATCTTGGTGGTCGATTGACATCACCGTTTCCGGAGATTACAATACATTACATTATTCAACAATTTGAATGCATTGTTGTACTGTTTACAACTCCATTTTTATAAATGTCATACATTACACTTCTCAAATGTCACAAGGCACAGGGAAGTTCAGACGCCATCTGTGTTTTATCCAAGAATTAAAAAAAACCGCTCAATTTGAAAGACCCGTAGTACAGGAATTTAGTTGGTAAGACGCTTGTCTCCCAACCCGGAGAAAACGAGTTTAATTTCCGTTGGAACCCAAATTAACAAAAAAAGGATTTAAGTCTGGTTTTCATGTAAGGCTTTTTAACACATTAATAATAAACACATGAGAATAGAAAGTAAAGTCAGAATCTACAAGACATGTGTGAGACCGATAGCCGATAGCCACCTACGGAGTAGAGACCAGAGCAGACACATCTAGAACAACATCTCTCCTGAGAACCTCGGAAATGAAAACACTGAGATGTGTAACCGGAAACACACTAAGAGATAGAATCAGAAACACAATTTAGACTCCTATCAGCATTTCTCTTTATCGCTGACAATTTATACTCCTATCAGCATTTCTCTTTATCGCTGACAATTTAGACTCCTATCAGCATTTCTCTTTATTGCTGACAATTTATACTCCTATCAGCATTTCTCTTTATCGCTGACAATTTATACTCCTATCAGCATTTTTCTATATCGCTGACAATTTATACTCCTATCAGCATTTCTCTTTATCGCTGACAATTTATACTCCTATCAGCATTTCTCTTTATCGCTGACAATTTAGACTCCTATCAGCATTTCTCTTTATTGCTGACAATTTATACTCCTATCAGCATTTCTCTTTATCGCTGACAATTTATACTCCTATCAGCATTTCTCTATATCACTGACAATTTATACTCCTATCAGCATTTCTCTTTATCGCTGACAATTTATACTCCTATTAGCATTTCTCTTTATCGCTGACAATTTAGACTCCTATCAGCATTTCTCTTTATCGCTGACAATTTAAGTGAAGCGGTGTTTATAGTTTACTTTTTATTTTTTTCTGCCATTTATTAATTTTCAATTTTTTTTATTTATTATTAGTCTACATGTGACAAGGTTTGTGCTGAAAAAAAAACATCTGATGTCCTCGCGGCCCAGCTCAACCTATATTGGAGGAGTGTATCTCGACTAAGGGGGTGTCATGAGATGATCCCAAATCTTTTGATAGCTTCTCTCTCTAATATGTATTTTCTCTTTTTTATTTTGAGATATATTTGCGATTTCGAAATGTATTTATATATGTACATACTATGTTGCTTTCAATTAATCTAATGTTTATTTATTTAAGACTATTGGCATTTTTCGATATCATCACATTTTAAAACCTTCTAGTTTCTTTGTAGTGGCCTGAGTAAGTGTATATCGTATGCTTCGACACTATAGAGAAATACAGAGTATATAGCAACGCAAATTTGCATACGTAAGTCTTTGAATCTTAGAAAAGACGCTTGTTTCACTTTGTGGTATCATATTTATATATTTTTAATAAAATTAAAAAAACAATTATTTTTTAAATGTTGTATTCACCATTGTTTTATTTTAATTCACTACTGGTTTTAAAAACCTCCGTTTTTCTCGTCAAGTGAAAGTTGAACTAAAGTATATCTAAAATATATTTTTTCTTATTGTAATAGGTATAGGAGAAGGGGAGGGGGACAAGTGCTAAAATAAGGGGAGAGGAGTAGGCATACGTCAAAAGGGTGGCTTTCAAACGGTAAACATATTTCACAGAGGACTAGTAATGAAATTAACTTTACTGTTTATAATGTTGAGACTTAATTTAAGGCCTTTTTCAATCTCGAGAATTTCCAAATTGTACAGCTGCAATATTCCCTGGGTCGTGTGCAAAATTCGTAAACCACGATCGATATCAAAACCCATGGTTTTATTTATTAAGTGGTTAGCAAAATCATAATTCGTACAAAATTGTAATACTTTTTGCAGAAGAGTTCTTGCAAGTCAAACCAGCAGTTACGTGCTATCTACCCTCATATTTTGATATCTTGAGACTTGTATAATTGATTATTCAACCGTAGTTATGGGGTAAATACATTATTTGTAGCAACGTCATACAAGTAAACTCTTCTCATTAGAGACGTCGTTGTTTCTGTATAAAGCATCAAAATGCACACCTAATTTTTTTGCAATAAACAATGTGTTAAGAGTGCGAAAACTTGCAGAATCATTGCTAACTTGTCGAATGCATTTAACCGGAAGATAATGATTTAATTAACCGCTCAGATAAGGGACATCGTCCGATCATCTTCAACCAGTCGTTTGCAGTGAATGTGCCGAAGCCGGTCAGACCACTTTCCTTTCAGATGCTTTCTGCATGATTGTCGTTTGCCAATTCAAAAGAGTTGAAAAAAAAAAACCATTTGATAGGTTTCGTTAAACCGAGCGTTTGATTGTATCAAAATTATTGAGAGCAAATAAGCTGTCACAAGTACAGGTGTTTTTTTTTTTTTAAATATCAATTCGTTTTAGTAAAAACTTTATATGGTCATAGATACATGTCATAGAAATTTTTGTATTATATCTTATCAGCAACTTAATCATATACTGACAGCAATGATAATACAAAAATAAAACTTGAAAAAACTTATTAAGAGGTTGAAAAATATATATGCATAGAAAAAATATGATTGTCAGTAAAGGGAAAGTACAAGAGTATATCATGATATAAATATTGAAATTATTGTGCAAGTCCAATAATATTAATATACGGGATACTGGTTGAATACTCTATGAGACCAGTATTCAGAGATCAAAGTAAAAGTCAAGAAGGCACTAAGTTTGTTTTTCAAGATGTAGGATTACTTCTGTAACAAGGATTTTATTTTCACTTGCCATATGTGTGTAAATTAATGAAAATAAGAAAAAAATCATGAAACAGAGTAAGAGAATAGGCAATGGTCCACAAGGTAACATTAGAATCAATGATAAATATGACTTTGAGATAGTAAATGAGTTCACCTACCTGGGTTCAACTATAACGAAGAAAAACGAGGAGTAGGCTGAGATTAAGAGAAGAATCACAACAGGGAACAAAACATTCTTCTCCCTACTGCCAGGGTTCAAGTCCAGAAGTGTCCATAGAAAAACCAAAGTCACCCTATACAAAACAATTATTAGAACAGTGGTGGCATATGGATACGAAGCATGATACTGACAGCTAAATCCGCAGAGTTGCTGGATGCCTTCGAGAGAAGAGTACTACGTAGGATCCTGGACCCTGTGAATGACGGCGAAACCTGGCGAATACGATACAACGACGAGCTATATAATATCTACAAAGCTCCCAGGCTATCTTTATATGTCAGACTGAGCAGATTGAGTTGGACCGGACATGTGCAGAAAATTCCGTCATCGCGAGCATCCAAAAAAATCCTGGAGATACACCTAAGTGGAAGAAGGAGAGTGGGCAGGCCGAGGCTGCGATGGGAGGATGAAGTTGATAGGGGCGCAACCCGGCTGCTGCAGGCGCAGGATTGGAGGGTCGTGGCGGAAGACAGGAGGAGTTAGAGGCGAAGATTGACGGAGGCCAAATCTCGATATGGGCTGTAAGACCATCGAAAGAAAGTTTAAATTTAGCGTTGCTACATATTCTCCATACTTCTTAATGATGTTATGGCTTGGATACTTACTAAGGCCAACACAAATAAACTAGAAGCTTTTAAAATGATGTGTTAGTAAATAATGTTGAGAGTCTTATAAGTTGACGAAGTCCGTAATGATGACACCTTAAAACGGATGAATAAAGATATAGAAGTATTATTCCTCAACGAAAAGTGAAAGTTATAATATATTGAATTTATAATGCGGGGAGAAACTTTTATGAGATCCTTCAACTGATATTGCAGGAAAATATTTAGGGCTAAAGTGTTAAAAGGAGACGTATCCTCTGGATAAACCCATAGAACAGGTCATGAAGTTTAAATATCTGGGTGTGAAGATATCTAGCTTCAATGATCTGTATAATGAAGTCAAAGAACATACCAATAAAGCAGCAGCTATCTCCGGATGCCTGAGGAACACTGTTTGGGGCAATAAACACAAGTTGGTGGAAAGCAAAGTCAGAATATACAAAACATGCATAAGACCTGTTATGACTTACGGAATCGAAGCAAGAGCAGACTCTGTAAGAACGGCACACCTCCTCAGAACAACAGAAATTAAAACACTGCGGTCTATCGTAGGTAGAACCCTTAGAGACAGGATACTTGATGAGAAAATCCGCAGAAGCAGTAACATTGAGGACATCGGGAGATGTAGTAAACAGAGAAGACGATTCTGGAGGGACCACGTTGAGAGGATGAACCCCGTGAGAATACCTAAGATTGTAATCACGAGATTCCAGAGGGTCGTCGACCACCGGGACGTCCACCAAAGAGATGATAGAGAAAGTTCGTACATCTTCGTCACAGGACCAAAACTGAAATCCTGTTTAAACATATCGCAAGATCTAGAAGAAGAAGAAGAATCCTCTGGTTGAAGAAATTGTAGGGGTTGTTTCGTTGTGGTACCATATCTATGTTCAGAGGTACTAACCCCAAAGGTCAAGAAAGTCACGATGATCAATCATCAATCTCTGAAGAGGAGAAAAACTTAAAAAATAAGAAGAAAGACTTAGAGGATCTGTAAAAAGCCACTTTATCGAGGAGTTTGAAAATGGAAATGATCTCAAAGTAATATATTCAATATGTATTTGCATCATACTTTACTTATTTTTCCGCCATTCTTTAAAACCAGTTACTTACAAATTACTTGCACCTTCAATCGACGTTGGCGTGCTTCAAACAATGACTAAAAAACACGAAATCTTCTTTCAGTACAATAAAGTATTTTTCATGATTTTCTACTGTCTATCTTTTCCTATCCCCCCTCCCATCAACCTTTGATGATATTTTTATTTAAAATAATCTGTGATAGCAATATTTTTAGAAAACAAAGTCATCAAAATATTAATTCGAATAAATTATTTAATTGATTCAAAGTTAAAATAATAATAATCGTATGTATTTATTAAAATTTATAAAAAAAATCTAAATTCTAACGATCACGTGTAAAATCTACATATTTTAATTGGAGTTGATTTATCGTTTCGTTCATAAATCACATTAGAGACATATCACAACATCCTTTGGGGAACCGGTCCATGGAAACTGAGACCTGAATCTTGGAGCAAATCTTGTCTTAAGATGTACAAACGACAATGACTACGAGTATTTAGAACCATAATATTGGAGACATTATTAAGCAGCAGAGTTGCATCTTATATTAGCGGTCTTCAAACGTGTGCAAACATATAAGAATTAATAAAAATCTATTGATTTACTTTCTCTGAATTTTCATCAAAGTACAGAAAGACATTTTTAGAGAGAGAGAGAAGAGAGAAAGAGAGAGAGATGCCACGTGCACCCGTATTTAATTGTTCGTCTTTTTTAAGATTGGATATTGTTGTTAGTGCCTATTGTATAAATTATCCTTTATAATACGTTTGTACGAGTATGTAATAGGTTAGTCAAAAAGTTTTGAAAGCGACATCTATGGAGCAGTAGAAAAACCAAAATTTCTACGCCATTTTAATATTTCATCTTTCATAAGAACGTACTAAAAATTTCATTTCGATCTGTCAATTCATTCTTTGTTTACAAGGCATTTGAAGTTGACGTGTCAGTGTATTTTTTAACAATGGAAAAATCCGAATATCGTGCAGTGATTAAATTCTTTGTTTTGGAAAGTTTATCGGCTACTGAGATCCATGCAAAGATAGTGAAAGTATTAAAGGAGTCTTCTCCTTCATTTCCAACCGTTCACCGATGGGTTTTGGAGTTTAAGCGTGGCCGTACAAGCGTTGAAGACGATCCACGCTCAGGACGTCCAAAAAGTGCATCAACACCAGAAATCATAGCGAAAATACAGGATATGGTTTTGGAAAACCATCGATCGACTGTGGATGTGATAGCTGACACTATAGGCATCTCACATGGAACAACATGGCATATTTTGGCTGAAGTTTTGGGTTTCAAAAAACTGTGTGCACAATGGGTGCCGCATTTGCTAACAATGCAACAAAAACACGTTCGAACGCGACTTTCTGAGCAACATTTGGAGCAATTTCGAAAGGATAAAAAGGATTTTCTGCGTCGATTCATCACTATGGATGAGACTTGGGTCTACCACCATGATCCTGAATCAAAACAAGAAGCTAAGGAGTGGTGTGAACCAGGCACTTTGGCTCCGAAGCGAGTTTGTGTCCAGAAATCGGCCAAGAAGGTGTTAGCGTCAGTTTTTTGGGATGCAAAAGGAATTTTATTGATAGATTATCTCCAAACTGGTAAGACAATCAACTCTGATTATTATTGTGACCTTTTGGACCAGTTGGATGAAAAAAATTGTGAAAAAAGACCCGGTTTGCAGAAGAATAAAATCATTTTTCATCAAGACAATGCACCTGCTCACACAGCTCAAAAAACCATCGCGAAAATCAGTGAATTGGGGTACGAATTGTTGCAGCATCCACCCTATTCGCCAGATTTAGCTCCCTCTGACTTCTGGCTGTTCTCACACCTCAAAAAATTCCTTCGTGGAAAGCATTTTTCATCAAACGAAGAGGTTATAGCCGTCGTAGAGGAGTATTTTGCAGGCCTTCCAGAAAGTCACTTCCGTGATGGGACAACAAAGTTGGAAGATCGTTGGACCAAGTGTATTGATCTTATGGGAGACTATACTGAGCAATAAAAGTGATTTCCCCCCAAAAAAATGTGTTTTCATTTCCGCTTTCAAAACTTTTTGACTAACCTAGTATAGCAAAAACCTAGTATAAATAAGGTCTTAACCGCGGTTCCAGAAACCACTAGGAGTTATGGAACGCATCTCCCGCGGATAAGAGATTAGTATAAATATTGAGTTTTTACCAACTGTACAACATACAGGAAATCATTTCTGTTTTTAGTACCTTCTTCTTCTTCCCAGTATCATGTCAGGTCCCCCCAACGTTGAATATCACCTGAGAGTAGACATCTTTGTCCTCGGCAGCCCGAAAAAGATCCCCAACGCTCCTTATACCAGTCCAATCACGTATATTGCTGAGCCAGGAGATTTGCCTCCTACCAACACCTCTTAGACCCTCTATTTTGCCTTGAATGATCAGGTGCAGTAATTTGTACTTTGCTCCTCTAAGTATTATACATGACCCAAGTAGGACATCTTTCGGATTTTAATATTAGTCAGCAACTCTCTATCAACTTTGGCTCTTTGAAGAACCCTTGTGTTGCTGACCGTATCCGTAGCATTCTCCGTTGCATCCACATTTCGAATGCTTCTAGTCGGTTTATACTACCTAATAACTTTAGTACATAATAACTATGGAATTACTCGTGATAGTACGATGCAAATCAGGAAGACCCCCAATGCCATGAACTGATCAAGGGAGAGACGCAATAGGACTACCCTCACAAACTGCTCTTCGAACCACGTCATGCAAAGATGGATGGAGAGTAGTTGTCAAGGGCTATCATGGCAGTCACGATTGTCAGTAATAGGCTACATGACAGGATGGATAGACTATGAAATTAAACCAAATTTAAAAAAAAATCTCATATATCACGCGACTCACAGTTTATTTATCTCTTAACTGGAAACACTTGTAGAGCTCATCTGTGCCCATTTAACAGTTAATAGCTAATTGATCCGAGAGGTCTTTCGCGAGATAATTGCATACATTTAATGACTGGACTCAAATACACTACACACGAGCAAATTTACCTTACAATTAATTGATCATGGATTTCGTACAATGATATCAAGGGGCAAAAGGTTAACTATTGTATCATTGTACGAATTCTTGGTTTTTGGCGTTATGAAATAACTATATAAGGATTAAGCATACTCGTGTTAATATCAGCAGGAAAGCAAATCTCTCAAAACATATTAGTTTTTCATTTATGAAGTTCAAAACCCTTCGTGATAGAGTACGAAACACAGAAATCCGAAGGATGTGTGAAGTTGAAGATATTGTAAAATGGGGACGACAGAGAAGGAGGTTGTGGAACGAACATTTATCCAGAATAGCGGAACCAAGAGCCGTAAGAACGGCCAGGGACAGTATCCCCCAAGCAAGCAGACCTCCAGGACAACCTCCCAAAAGATGGAAAGACAGCTGGCAGTCGACGTCACAAGAGGGAAACGATGATGCAGGACCATAAATTGACCTTTTATAACTATTATTGTGTATATATAAATCAAATTTAGTGGCATATTTAAAAGGTTATGCAGGTAAACACTTTGACGTTTATTATCTCTGCTTAGATTGTAATCGTAATTAGTTATTGCTTTCTTCTTCGTATAAGTTAAGTAAGCGATTTATATTATTTTAATATCATTTTTATAGGCGACGGCATCATTAAATTTGTAATTGAACGTTCGATCATAACCTGGTGTCTTCGAACAAGTACCTAAGATGTCAATAAATACTGAACTCTGTGATCTAAGACGTTTATGTTTCAAACAAGGGTTTCAAATACATCCTTAAAAAAATAAATAAACAAAACTGAAATATGAAACTATTGAAAATTATTGGAATGTAATGCCCAAATAATAAAATACAGTTCACTTGATAATTACGAATCGATGGTTTTTATTTTTCTTAACTTAACACTTCTTCCCTTGCCTTAAAGGGGGTCTCGTGGTTCATCACATTTGTTTTTAATGGGTATGCTTAGATATTGCTTCTTGGTATAAACATTATTAAGGGGAAAAACAGCCAACCTGTTGTTGATTCAAAAACATTTGTTGAATTTAACGGAAAATTATATACGCCATCGTGAATAAAGATTGTATTTGATGTTGCATTCATAAAATTAATTCTTAAGAGCATCACTACTCGCACACGGAATTGCCTCGTTGAATGAATTTTTTGATATCGATATCTTCCATATCTCAGTGAATAAATAATTTATGAAAAAAAAAACAAGACAAATAACAAGGAATTTAAAGTGAACACTTAATTTATATGGAACGTGGTTTATTGCCTTTTATTTGTCGTGTCCCCAGTAAACTAGAATTTTGCCTGTGTTTTATTGTGAACATACAAATATTAAAAAATAAGTTGCTGCTTTTTACTGATTATTTAATATCTCTGTTACAGACTCTCATAAACTTGATTAGTTGTGAGAATTAATTTTTATATATGCATGTAACATGCGAGTCAACCTCTGGTATATCTCATATAAAACCATAATAAAATACACCACATTTAAGAATTCACACAATTTTAAGTCCAAGTACTTAAACTCACGCTGCGATAACAACTATGCTCTGATCCACCGCCTGAAATTTTTTCACCATTTTGCCCTTATTGAATTCGGTACCTTATTGCACGTCATCAACTCTAGGAATGGTGAAAATTTGATCAGTTGCCACGCGTCTTATGTATCTTTGGTGAGTTCATATTTTATTTTTTCTTGATGATAGTACTAGAGAATGGATTTGAAGTCTAAGCTAGCTACGTTTAAAAATTGATACTCATTGAAAATTTCTGCTGTGGGATATCTGGCTGAAAGTTGATTCATAATTTTCAGGAAACCTGAAATTAATAATCAAACCCATTAATAAACTTTATAGATATAACTGGGTCCCTTCACAGGGAAGCAAAAGTAACATTGTTATTGTTGTCATTATGTTTTATATTAAGACTTAATAAATTTATTTATTAATATTTTCTTGTTGTTTGATGTAATTATCTTCATATTCCTGGCACTGTCCCAACTCATTGCCTAGGTAGACTGTTGGGATCGGTTCTTCTCGTTCTCAGGCTGTATATCCTTCGGTTCTGAGTGTCGCTTTCATCTAGGCCGTTTATCTGCAGGATTTTGGAGCATTGAGCCATCCAGGAGTTCTTTGGTCTTCCTCTGGATGGCTGTCGAGGAAGATCCAGACATTGCCTGATTCGGTCTTATGTGCCCGTACCATCTCAGCTGTCGCTCTTCCCCCTTACTATTTATGTCAGTGACTCCCAGGCTACCCCGAATGCGTGAGCTCTTAATTTTATTTTTCAGTGATACTCCTGCCGACCACCTAAGCATTCGCATTTCCGCTGTTTCAAGTTGCCTAGAGTAGGAGCTGTACATATTCCAGCATTCTGAGCCATACATAATTGTAGGTCTAACGATAGTTTGGTATACCTTTCCTTTCAGTTTTATAGGCATTTTTGGGTCATACATGACTCTTGTTACCCATCTGAATTTCACCCATCCCACACTTATTATATGGTCAACATCCGCGGCGCACCCTTCGTCTTTGTGAATTAATTTGATGTAATTATATCAAATGTAAAATAAAATAAATAAACGTCACTATTATACTATTATACCGTTAAATGTTTCAACCTCTCGTAGCATTCTGTCACTAGCATACTGTTCACTCTCGATGAGTTTTTATTCATTCTGAAAGTTCATCTTAAAAAATGTGATTTACCATTATATATTTGCAACTCGTATTATATTTGCAAATCAGCTTCCAAAGAGAGAGAGAGAGAGAGAGAGTGGTGAAACTCGAAAATATAACCGATATTAAAAACAAAACTAAAAAAAAAAAAAAGAAAGATTCATTCGACTAGTCTTATATATGTATAGTCTGTCAGAATGAATAAAGAATTAATATGTAGGACAGGTAATCATACAAGAGGACAAAAAATCAAAAGGTTTTATGTCGTGTATTTGGAATAAAAAAAATACAAATCGACGCCTGCAAATAAATGCATCTCTAATTTAAAGATCATTTATGAAATTACGCTTGTCAAGCTGTAATTTATGATCAAACGCATTGTATGATTTGAAACTAGTTTTGCACTAATCTATCTCCAAAATTGTTAGATTAATCATTATATTTATATATTTATGCACACCTTTTACCTAACAAATTTTCGAAAATGGTTTTTTTTTAAAACTAATAAAAAAAATTCACAATGAAAATACAAACTTATAAAACACAGTTTATTCCACTTTTTATAACCCTACCGATTACAAGGCTTTCACACCATCATCAGGGGAGTACAAACAAAACCTTGAATGCCTTGAAAGCGGTAGCAGTTCAGCGTGTTATAGAACTCTTTATCAAGAAAAGAAAAAAAAAAGGTGGTATTCAACTAACTCTTGACAAGTTTATAAAGAAAACACCTGAAAGCACTTAAACACGCCTCGTTCACTTAATTATGTATATTGATAAATAAATATTTTAAATATATTATTGAGAAATAAATATTATTATTGATAAATACATATTTTAAAATAGAATTTCTGATGATTTTTTTACATCCCTCTACTTTCGAACATTCAACATTCACACACATTATCAGGAACCAATTATGTGCGAAAGTCGAGGGCCGCCTGTACTAATAAATGTATATGAACACTACATACATATACTATAGTATACTACACTCGACATAAATTTGAAATTGTTACTATCACATGTTTTTTTATAGATCGTTTTCTCTTGGTAGATTTTCTTATTTAATATTTTTATCTAAACATATGTAGACGCAGGGAAGACCCTAATTTAATCACTACATCCACCCTCTTGTTATCTTAACACGCGAATTTTTGTAATACTTTTAATCTGTCAATAAAAGTGGTTTCGAATCATGAGTAAGAGCGCCCTAGAGGAGAGTGTGTCCTGTAAATGGTGCTATACAAACAGCCCCTTTTCTTCTCGCAACCCTTATAGTCAAGCAGGCTGTATCAATATTTATATATATTTTTCAAATAATCCTTTACTAATAATTGTATTGCATTACTAATCAGTAATAATAATTTTAAAATATTCGTAGTAATTTATATAACGCTCTTTAGAGATCAACCCCTCTTCAAGGGCGCTCTAACTCAGTATTCGAACCCACTCATACCTTTTGATAAGACCTAACAAAAAAAAATGTCTTTCAGTATTTATTTAATGTATTGTCTTTACGACTTGAATTTTTCTAAGTTTGCTTTGTATGAATATTGTCTCTATTCTGGTACATTGATATTAAGCATTTTTCCATCTATTACAAGTACCCGGCAATAAGTAATACACATCGGGCATCGTGAGACAGAGATGACGCTCTACAAAGCTATGTGTATTACTTACCGCCGGGTACTGGTGCAAGGCGGTAAGTAATACATAAGTAATACACATCCGGCCATCGTGCGACAGATAAGACGCTCTATAAAGCCATGTGTATTACTTAACGCCGGGTACTGCTACCCGGTGGTAAGTAATACATAAATAATACACGGCGGGTCATCGTGCGACAGAGACGGCGCTCTACAAAGCCACGTGTATTACTTACAGCCGGGTACTATAAGTTATCGTACAGGAAGACGATTATCGTGAAGTCTTTCGTACTACATAACATATTATAAAGAATTCTCAATGTTTCTGTTTTTTTTTACGTACATGCATAACTCTATTTCCTTCGTTGTGATTATAACACGATCGTAAATTAGCGATAAAATTAAATTCATATCTCAATTGATCTTTAATGACCGAAAGCGTATAAATTTTGCTGTACGAACCCATGCGGAGGATCAAGAGACAAATCATTTATAACAAGACGATACTCAACAGGTTTTGATTGGAACTGTCTGACCTGACCCAAGATACTCTGTAATATACACACGAATAATCAAGAATCAACTATTTGCCGAATTTCACAAATTATTATAAGATACTTGGTGCAATATAATGAACCACGGTATATAACACTGCCCTACAAATTTTATCTTTTCGTTTTTTTTCCCCAACTGATTGGCTACTCCGACTAAATGGCGTCAAAGAACAGGTTTGCCATTCAAAGTTTTCTGTGAGACCCAGTTGTCTGTCTACTTGGCAACATCGATGGTTGTCATCCTCCGTGGCAAGGCTGACATTCATTTTTTTCCCTTGGATCAAGGAGCATCTCGGCTACTCGTGGATGTATCCGACATATTGGAATTCTCAATCTTTTTCTGGTCATGACAGCTTTAATGACAAACTTTTTAACGTCAATCTTCTTCCTTCAAAGTCTTAATTTGTTGCGGCTATCTGGATCGATTCGCAGATTACATTTTGTGGTATAGCGATGACAATTGCGCCAATAACTTTCGAAGGGATATCCATTCGCTTTACTTCGGTTCATCTTTGGAACGATTGGCTACTCCAATCTAGTTGCGTCAAAAACAGTTTTGCTGCATTCAAAGTTTACTGTGAGGTCCAGTTGTCAACTTGGCTAAATCGATGGTCATCGTCCTTTGTAGTAAGACTAACATTCAATTGTTTTCCTTGCATTAAGGAGCGTCTCGGTTACCTGAGGGTGTGTCCAATCTATTTGTATACTCAATTTCTCTCTAGTATTACAGCGCTGGTTTATTAGAATATGTATGTGAATTTCGTGGATTTATTTAAATGGTTTCACAGCAAATATGAGTTTAACACTTGCCCCCCTGTGATGGATAGCGAATGGCCAGGACTTATATTTTATTTAATTATTTGACATTTTAAAACATAATAAAATTATTTTTATAGCTAATTACAAAAAATAACCTAGCAGATTTTGCATAATTTTAATTTAAGGCATACATTTTTCACTGTACTCTTAGCGTCCAGCACCGTGACTGACGGAATTTTTTAGCACAGTAAGGCAAGTGTTAAGGAGTTGTAGATAAATATCAAGGAAAGTATGATTGAATGAACTGAATTATATTATGAGGTAACGAAACATTGAAAATCACAGAAATCGTTGAAGTTGTATGAAATGGTATATAAATAAATATATTATTTATAGTTAAGGCATTAACATTATAGAGGTTTAAAGACATTGCAATTTGTTTTGTCAAATACTGTTTATTTCACTACACCGGTTTCAAGGCTTTCACCTCATCATCAAGGGAGCACAAACAAGACGGTTAGTGTTCAGTCTTGTTTGTGTTATACCGTTACAAAAAGTGGAATAAAGTGTTTGATAAAACAAAGTACAATACATAATATGTTTTAAGCGGTCCTCATCGAAGTCAACTGATCGTCCGGAACGCTCCATGTCTTTCAGGTCGAAATTACCGTCTTTGAAACGCAAAAACCATCGACGAGCTGTCTTTTCATTCATAGCATCTTCACCGTACACTTCGCAAATATCGCGAGCAGCTTTGGCAACTTTATTCCCTCGATTGAACGCGAACAGAAGAAGGTGTCGAAAATGCTCACTTTCGTCTACTTGACATTCAATTTTGAAGGCTTGTAATCAAATAAAATAATATATGTAACATAAAAGCAAACACAATATCTTGTAGAGCAGAAAACTTTCTTTCGAATGACGTATAATCTTTACCATTTTGTTTTACTTTTGGTGCTCATTTTTAAATGTGAAAAAAAAACGGACAAAACTTATGTTAACACCTAATACATATATAAATACATTCCAAAATTACACATACGAGTACTATATATCTCAAGATAAATAGCAGAAAATACATTTGAATGAGAAGCTTTCAAATGTTTGGGCTCATAACATTCCCTGCGGTCGAGATACACCCCACCACCATAGGGCGAGCCCAGCCGCGAGGATACCAATTGTTTTTCAGCTCACAGCTATATGGATGCGGAAGAGGCAGATGATGTACGTCGAGACAGGTAAATGGAAAGACGATATTGTTTTTATCTACGAGTAATATCTTAAACTTATAAAGAATTGCTACCTTATTTATTTAACACTTTTATTGCAAATACAATCTGGCGGGCTTATTGCCAGGCGGCAATCTCTTCCAGCCAACCAGACAAAAGTAAATGAAGCAAGTTACGTGGTCACATAAATCATTCAAATGACTATCCATCCCCACGAAATCCATAAACATATACGTGAGCACATGCCCACGAACCCCACAAAGACGGACAATCACCCGAACATTATTTTTCATATAAAGTGAGATATCATCAATCAAAAGGAAAGGAAGGGATGGTGGAGAGGAAAGGAAAAGAAAAATCAGAAATGGAACACGTTATTTTACTGACTAGAAATTAAAAGTTTTTTCAGTCGCTTCTTAAAGCATGCCAAGGACGGAGCGAGTCTTATATTGGTTTGTAACTGATTTCAGAATCTCACTGCATGGACAGTAAAGGACGACGTAAAGAAAGAGGAGCGGTGAACCGGAAAGGTCAATAAATTACCTTTAGTTCAGTAAAAAAAGTATTGTTTAACAGTGTAATCTACGATGGGTTTGGATGGTGGAATATGGAGACAAATCATCGTGACAAGCTGATGCTGAACAGGTTCTGGACCAATTTATGACCGAGTCTCGCCTCACTGGGTTTATTGCTTACACCAGTTTGAGTTGTACGTTTCTAAATCAGCAAGGCTTTTCAAACTGTTTGTAATGGATTAGTGGATATATCGTTAAGCATGCAATGTTTTATTTGTTTTACAATAAATATCTCACCCTTATAAAATTAATTCATTTTATCACTGAAGTAACGACCTCCGTGGGCTAGTTGGAAAGAACCTGTCTCTCAACCAGGGGGTTGTACGTTCCTTTTCTGTTGGAACCTAGATTTTTTTAAATGCATCTAAGTCTAGTTTCGAGCTAAGGCCTCGTTAATGTCTTTATGGTTGGTTGACATATATTGCAGAGTGAAGAACAACTTGACCTTTTTAACAAAATCTTTAGCTGTAACTCGTGGTTATAAGTTAGGTAAATCGAAAAATCAATTTTCAAACTTTAAATACCAAAAACTTAAAAAAAGTGTATTTATAAATTTTATACCCTTTTTTACAGATATATTTCATATGAATAACAATACAAAACTAAAAAAAATAATACTTGATTTAAATAATTATTTACCATCGCAATTTTAGTAAATGGTTTTGAGAACTTTAAAATGTAATTATTTTAAGGTCAGTTTTACTTGATTGTATGATATTTAAAAACAAATAATAAAAAAGGAAAAACAATGTGATATACGTGGTTCGTCATTGCACTTATTGGTGACAATATCGTACAATATTAAGAAACAACCAAACACGCCCGCGTATTCGTCGCGTGCGAGTATTGTTTGTAACCCGACCATTTTTTTGATACCATTAGGGAATCGAATCCAAAATCTCCAGGTGGAAGTCAATTGCCTTACCAACTCAGCTACGGCGGTTAAGGAGAAAGGAGGAAGTCAATTGCCTTACCAACTCGTTAGTTCGAAAAATACAAAGTAGTAACGCAGGTGTCCTTTGAAGTATTAATTGCTTACTAAATGACCGTAGAGAAATTAATCACCCTTATAATTGCGAACAATTTTAAGTGAATCTTCGTGATATGTACATTAGAATATTGCTAAATCAATTTGGGCTGTAAAGTTCAAGATCGTTAAAGGATTGATAACGGCCGGTGCTGTGGTAACACGTGTCGACAATAAATCTTCTTACAAGAAGACTGCGCTCAGATCGCAATTGGATGCGGTGAAATGTACGAGTACTTTAAGTGTTAAGGCCGCAACTAATACGCGACAATTAGCCTTCGCAGTTGAGGTTTTCTCTGGCCGCTACCCAGAGGCAAATCAGTCAACTGTCCCGTGATTCTAGAAGCACTAAGTTTATATGTACCTAATAAATATAGCCGTGCAAGGAATCACCCTCTGTTCTACATACCAACTTACAGGATGAATATCATGGCTAAACACTCAGTCACGCGTGGTATAGAGATATTGAACCAACTGAATGACACTGTTGATACTAGTATATTCTCGGTACCGCCTAGCAGTATGAGAAGAATCCTGGCTGATATTCTTCCTAACGAATAAGCTAACGCTATAAGTAGATTCCCTCTGTGTAACAGGAGAAATCCGTGCAAAGTGGATACAAAAAACAGTCTTTATAAATTACTTCGGGGGTTTCATCTACAAGCTTTATACAATTTATATGAGAGTGTCTATCATACGACCGATGCAGCGATCGACTGAGCAGGAGACAATTCAGAATTTTTCGATGAGCTGATCTGCAAATGTAAAAGTATAAGCATAAAATGTGAAAGTATAAGCATAAAATGTAAAAGTATAAGCATAAAACACAAACCGGGGATTACGAGTTTTCTGGAAAGCTTATTTATTTTTAGAAAGGTTCCAGTCTGGTTTTCACATTCACCGGTCACCGGTCTTTAACATATTCACATTCACCGGTCTTGCAGCTGCTAAGGTGATATATGTTTGTCATAAATATCATCATATTGATTCGCTTCTAAAAAGTCTACGCTGGCCTAAGAGTCGCGGACGTATTGATTTCATGCTTTGTTTTTTTTTGCATTCGCTTTCTTTAATGGGATGTCTTCATCGCATATTTCGAATATGTGTCAGAGGGATGTTCTTTCGGAAAGAAGTGGAATTTTGAGGCTGATTTCTTCTTATCTAATAAATTAGTGGTTCCAAATCGATCCAATAGAGCGGGGTATTATGATAGAGTTTTGCCGTTGCTGGTGTAGGGAATACCGTCGTTCCTGAATATTGTCAACACGCACGGTCAACGACCGACGAAACGACCTTCGGACATGCCCAAAGGTCGCATACCAGAACATTTATATTGTTTACCCGCTAATACTATTTACGACACATTCCACAGTAGAAAGACAACACATCACGCCGTCTCGCCGTTTCGCCAACAAATATTCTACCCACTATATTATTCGCAACGTCTGCGACCACCTCTGCACGCACAGGAGAGAGATAAAAATATATTGCGGACGCACTCACGCGCCCCGTTCTGAATATGTATATATACCTACTTATCGATAAATAAAGGATCACTTATTATTAATCACTTGACCATTCATCGCTGTTTACTATTCATTGATTGTCCACTCTCACTTTCCGCATTCCTAATCGACGTATTTTATTTTAAATACCAAACAGTCATAATCATCACGACGTACCAGTAAAGCATTCCGCTAAACTGGTATTGTGGCGTGGAATGGTTTGCCTCCTATTCTCAGAGATATGGGTGGCATGTGCAGCTTCAGAAATTACTTAAAGACAATATATGTTGGAGGTCTTTTCAAAATGTATGAGTGAGTTCGAATTCTGAGCTGGAGGAGAACGCAAAATAAATTGCTTTTTTATATAATAATCAATATTTCTGATTGGTAATACAACACAATTATTATTTATCTAGTCGTATGGTACTCCAGAACAACGTTCCCTCCAACGTTTCCATCTTCCGCACACATCTCAAAGAAAGGAATTTGTAACCATATTTTGTTTTGCGCAATTATATATTTTATTTGATATTTTATGAATCGGTTCTCAGGTTCCTTTCTTTGAGATGTGTGCGGAACATGGAAACACCATATAGAGTCCACGCGCCGTAAGGAAAGAATAGCGTAGAAGGGGGACCATGATTTTTTATTTATTATATATTCAGATTATTTAGTTTATTTATTTATTATTCATTTAAAAATGGAGAAGTGGATTTTTTGTTTAGAACAAATATTTATTTATTGATACAGAAAAAAAGAAAGTTTGAAAGAAACAAGAAGTTTTATTTATTTCTAACAAACCTTATATTTTATTTACAAAAACACGCGCACTTCCCTCTTGTTTTCTTGCACATATGAATAAATAAATAAATATAGGTTTATTGACAGCAACATAGTATGTACAAAATATATTTAAAAAACACTTCTAAAACACATAAATTGCAGATAATACATTAAATACAGAAGCTATCAAAAGGTCTGGGCTCATCTAATAACATCCCCTCGGCCAAGATACACCCCACCAATATAGGACGAACCCAGACACGGGGACACCAGATGTTTTTCAGCCCACACCCTAAGTTGATGGGCCGTACACACAATGAAAAAAATAGGGAGAACTTTGCTCCAGAATACATCAAAATTAGTGATGCAGACCTTGGCTCCAATAAGCGATCCTTCCAACTAATTATGTAAATGTTTTAAACAGTTTTGAGTGAAGAGGATTTGTGTTTTCTTATGTAGAAAAAATCATACGTAAACCATACATCAAAATAATAAAAGAAATAAAAAAGGGACATTAAATCACAATAACCTAACTAACAATCTCATTTGAGAACCTTCGCGGTATAAATGAGACTCGGACCTAGAGATGTCGAATGTCCTGGGGCCATATTATCGTATACAAGAGGAGTGTGAGTACTCGCGGCGTGCGGCAGTTCGACACCGATTGAGTCTCTCGGGCATAACTCATTTGTAGCACCAATGGGTGCATTCAATGCAATGCACCGCGGAGCAATGCACTTGTATTCGCTGGGCCGGTTCTAGCAGTTCTATTCGATCACACCGCCACCCACGTTGTTATGGGAGACAAAATAAATTACCATTCAGCGCGAACTTCACTAGAAGATCGAAATGTTATAAAAAAAAATATTTTCACCATAAATTAAAGTTATTATTATAACAGCTCAAAAAAGCAGTTTTTTTTAAAAGCTTACAACTTTATTACGAATTCATAGTATTTTTAGTTTCAGGAAATCACCGAGTTATTAGCCGTTTTATTTCTTTACTTTATGCACAAGCTGTAAATTGAGTTATATCTTTCTGTTTTATTTTTACTGCAGCATCTGCTATGCCCTTTTATGACTACAGTTGTATTTTTTTTAACGTTTACAGACATTCTTTTTTTGACATTCAGTTCAATTTAAAAAGATCAATTCACCTCACGACTGTGCACAGTTACAACAGGACCTAGACTCCCTAGTCTCCTGGAGTGAGCAAAATCATCTTCTGTTCAACATTAATAAATGTGTCTGTGTATCTTATAGTCGATCGTTTTTACCAATCCACCATCAGTATACTATACAGGGAGTGGCACTAAACAGAGTTTCTGAATTCAAGCATTTGGGCGTAACCTTCGATGTCGGACTCACGTTCGTTAACCATGTCTCACGTTTGATATCGGACTGTTACAAACTACTCGGTTTTGTAATGAGAATATCAAGGGAATTTAACAGCACCGATATCCTCCGAAACTTATATAATTATCTAATTAGAACCAAATTAGAATATGCATCTACGGTTTGGGCTCATCACCAGCTCAAATACAAAAACAATATAGAACAAATACAAAAAAAAATCCTCAGATATCTATGGTACAGAACAAAGGGCGATTACCCAAAATATGCTCACCATGCCGAACTTCTCACGGTGTGTAACGAATATCATGGCTAAACACTCAGTCACGCGTGGTATAGAGATATTGAACCAACTGAATGACACTGTTGATACTAGTATATTCTCGGTACCGCCTAGCACTCATGCTGTTATAGGGGAAATAATATGTTAAGTCCACATCCAGCACGCACTACATTAAAATATATAAATCGTCTTTATTTTTTTTATATGGGCGCGATGCCACGTGGTGACGAAGAAGAAACTGCCAAGAAGGGACTTCTCATATGGCGACACATCCTAGTGTGAAAAGAATAATAACGACAGACTTCCCACTATACGTGTTTCTACCTCCCATCTCGATGCTCTATTCAGGCGGAATGATCCTCCATCCTCATCATTCTGCCTGAATAGTCTCAGCACAGGATGTAGAAATACGCGTAGCGGAGATTAATGTAATTGGTGATATAACAAAGGAATACAGAGGTGCATGGTCACGCGGTAATACACTGGGCTTCCGTGCAGAAGGTCGTCGGTTCGAACCCCGCGCTGTGCTACTCTCCTCGAACGACACATACACTTTTTCCACCTAGTGTTCGATGGCATAAGGATACCTATGACTTCGGTCATATCTATTATTTAAAAAAATAAAAATATATTATACATTTCTCCTTGGCCTAGTTAGTAAGACATATGGAGGACGCAAGCTCGATTACCGTTGGTAACCATGTATTTTGCTTAAAAAATAGAAATTAGTCTGGTTGAAGTTAAAGTCTTCGTCAATATTTGTCTAATCCGGTTGAAAGAGATTGCTATATATCAACAAACTCGCCAGGTTGCATTGTATACAACGAAATTGTAATATAATGTTACTCAATTTACTTCAATAATTCACCGATCTTTTTTTTTACGTTGCACTTTACTGCCAATGTGTAACTATGCGACCCGTTATAAACTAATATTAGACTTCCTCTATCACTGGCATTTTTTAAAAAGCGTCTGATAAACTCTTTGTTTCAAGACAGTAATGTAACGTGTTTCACCCCAATTTCCATTTTCTCTCCACCATTTCTTCCTTCTTTTATTTTATTGATGATATCTCGCCTTTATTTTGATGAAATACATTGTCCGTGAATTTTGCAACCATGTACCGTCCTTTATTTCATTTTATCTTATTTTTGACTGAGTTGAAAGAGATTGCCGCCTACCAATAAGCTCGTCATATTGTTTTATAAAGAAGTGTTAAATAAATAAGCAATATCTAAATCTGCCCTTAATACGTAGACCACAAAAAGTCAGTAGTTGTCTTTGCGAAGGTCTTAAATATATGGTAGAATCAGCAGATCTGGTATTATTGACAATAACACTATAAATTTCATAACTTATCAAGCACTTTATTTCAAACTCTTTCACGGTAAATATTTCAAAGTACTATACAGTAGACAAAATACATTCTTTGGCAGAGCTTGCGTTGAATTTATATTTAATCTATAGTTCTTCGACGAAATTAATTAAAACCTAAAGCCAGCCCTGATTCTAATTTAGAGATCGCCACTAATACAGAATTATGGTTGACTCGATATAAAGTATGGAATTTCAAAGTGCATTTAAAATGCATGTGATAAAGTTGCACCAACGTATAATGGAATAATTATCAAGCGAATATATTTTTACTGAATTCAATTAAATGTAGTTTTTAAGTGATTTTTTCTTTCGATATTTATTGAGTTAAGAAATATCAAAAGGCATTTTTCTTTTTTTTTGAGATATTGCAGAAATATAATGATGGATTTATGTATAATAGAATAGGTTAATGAAGTACTTCTTTTTCTTCATTTTGAAGTCAATAAATACCCATAATAATTATAAAATCAACTCCTCTATAATTCGTATGCAAAGACTTGGAAACGAGTTTGGCAACAATTTAGATATTTTTAATATAAGTATATATAGTATTCGCCAGAATATCACAACAATATTTAGAAATAGCTACTAACTTTGTGCTCTCCTTTATTAATATAAATAACGTAATATAAACAAAACATTAAGGACAATACTTTGCCTCTGGAGTTGAGTAACCCTGCATCAACATTTGGAAGGTTTTAATTCTGCAAAGCAACTTGCATCTCGTTCTACTAATGAGGCCATGTGCTTTCCATATCTCAATATCTATCCATAAAATTCCCACAAAATTCTAAAAAAATCCAGTATTTGTTCTATGTTTGCGTTATTTCACTAAAAACAAATCTGAGTTCTTTACCTCTATAAAATAAGTCTTGGACAATTACGTAAGTCTGCTTGGTGACGTTTGATAATATTTTGTGGTATGCATACATAACATATATTGAACTTAAATATACATATAATATGGATGTTTATAGTTAAGGCATTAACGTTGTGGAGGTTTAAAGACATTGTAATTTATTTTTTATCAAACACTGTTTATTCCACTTTTTTGTAACGGTATAACCCTACCGGTTTCAAGGCTTTCACCTCAACTTCAGGGGAGCACAAACAAGACTAAATTTTGTTCGAACTGGTACCGATATACACGCTTCAACGGTTGGGGATTGAGGGGTAAGCGAGGCATGGGACGATTTCGGCGAAGAGCGGAGATATTTTTGGGATATAACTGTTTCCAGATGTTCGGATCGATGTACTGATTGAGAAATTTCTAGGGCCAATTTATTTCCGTTACTACTGATATGTAAGAATTTGACATCATCGATAGAAAAAGTATGGTTTTCACGGTGACAATGATTAGCCATTTTAGAATTAATTAGAGGATTTGTTAAGGCAGATTTGTGTTCACGAAATCTCTTTTCAAAAGATCTTCCTGTCTTTCCTACATAGAAATTATCACAGTCAGCACATAAAAGTTTATACACACCATGTATCTATTTTACGTCCACTTCTCCAGCACCATATTTCAAATGTATCTATTTTACGCCTACTTCTCCGGCACCGTATTTCAAATGCATCTATTCTACGTCTACTTCTTCAGCACCATATTTCAAATGCATCTATTCTACGTCTCTCGCTTGCTCTCAGAGTCCAAGTCTCCGCGCAATACATTAATATTGCAAAGACGAGAGACTTAACAAGGCGCGTTTTCGTAGTGATGCCGATAGTTCTGCTATTTCATATATTTTTCAGCTTTGCATCACATTTTTAGCTATTTCAGTTCTTCTTTTCACCTCAAGAAGAAATATAATTTAGTTTTTTTTTGGATGAGGCAAATCGATCGGATGAAAGTGTTTTTTTGTAAATGAGGCTAATGTTATTCGATATTCCATATACAAAAAATAATATACATCTTTGGTGTCCATGGATGGGTTGAAAATGTCATTTTCATTATGAACGTATTGATTTTTGTATTGAATAACACTTCCATTTTATATACGTTGATTTATTTAACACTTTTATTGCAATATAATCTGGCGGGCTTATTGCCAGGCGGAAATCTCTTCCAACCAACCAGACAAAAGTAAATGAAGCAAGTTACATGGTCGCATAAATCATTCAAATGACTATCCATCCCCACGAAATCCATAAACATATTCGTGAGCACATGCCCACGAACCCCACAAAGACGGACAATCACCCGAACATTATTTTTCATATAAAGTGAGATATCATCAATCAAAAGGAAAGGAAGGGATGGTGGAGAGGAAAGGAAAAGAGAAATCAGGAATGAAACACGTTATTTTACTGACTAGAAATTAATAGTTTTTTCAGTCGCTTCTTAAAGCATGCCAAGGACGGAGCGAGTCTTATATTGGTTTGTAACTGATTCCAGAGTCGTGATTCTAAGTTTCTCGAGATGGAGGCGTTAGTTCGCCTTGCTGTCCATGGAATTCGTAACATCCTTTTCCAGCACCATATTTCAAATGATCTATTCTACGTCTCTGTTGTGTTAATTATGTTAAAGAGGACCTTAAGGGAAAACCTTACTGCTACCTCTTTCAAAACATACCTCGAACCCACAAACCCCCTCATGGGATAGAAGACATGCATTTTACCAACTAGACTAATGAGGTTTTATCTTACTTTCAGACCTCATGACAGGATGGTGCTTTCGATCCATTTAAAAAAAAAACTTTAGAGTGCAGTGCCCTTGAGGGGATATTTTAAATAGATATTTATATATTTTACTTCTTCTTATTCCTAGTGTCATGTAAGGTCCAGCCAACGTTAACTATCACCTGAGAGTAAGCATCTTTGTCCCCGGCAGCCCGAAAAAGATCCCCGACGCTCCTTATACCAGTCCAATTACGTATATTGCGGATCCAGGAGACATGTCTCCTGCCAACACCTCTTCGATCCTCTATTTTGGAAGATCAGGTGCAGTAATTTGTACTTTTCTCCTATAAGTACATGACCCAAATAGGACACCTTTCGGGTTTTAATATTAATCAGCAACTATCTATCAACTTTGGATCTTTGATGAACCTTTGTGTTGCTGACCATATCCGTCCAGGGTATCCGTAGCATTCTCCGGTACATCCACATTCCGAATGCTTCCAGTCGGTTCATACTACCAACTTTGAGGGTCCACGATTACACTCCATATGATAACACTGACTAAACGTAGCATTTGACTAACCGAAACTATACTTTACTAGCGCCAATAAATTACCAAACAACCTAACCCATTGCATAGTAAGTAAGAAGTTTACATTCCACTTAAGGGTTCTGGGTTCGATTTTCGATAATAATCAAAAATATTAAAAGTCCTAGTCTGGTCAAAGAGTTTGTTTGGTAATAAAACGTGCAGGCCCAAGACGTGTAGGAATGTCGTTGTCTTGAACAATACCGAATACAAACCCGAAGACAATATAGGTTAAGGGAGGAAAACCATTAAAACAGTCGATCGGAGCGTAGTTGTTATTGCGACAAGAGTTTGAGTACTTGGGCTTTCAGGATGAATGACGCGTGGAAAAGATTTGTGTGGGCTCTTGCTCTTTGGTGTGGGTTTCTTTTTGTTGTTTTAATTTTTTTGTTTTATATTTCTGTATATTTTTGTTTTTATTTTTATGATTGTGTGCGGTATATTATAGGATGAACATTTTTGGTCTTTGATGATGTTTTCAGTTGTAAGGTCATGATGTTTTCAGTTCAGGTCATGATGTTTTCAGTTGTAATTGAGTGTCATTGTTTGTCAGGTTGATGAGAACGTGCAACGGGGTTTTGTTTTTGTGTAATCGAAAATCGGAAAGAAGTATCGATTTATTTTTTATACTTAATATCCTCAGTGAGATACAGGCAAAAGCCTAGTTTACCGGGGACACGACAAATGAAAGGCAACAAACCTAAATCCATTAAAATTGTATGTAGAAATTAAATTAACTGTTGTTTTTTCGCAAATTATGTATATTTTTTGTCATGTGTAATAAATAATATCAATAAAAATATTGGCTCCCAGCCACGTTCTTCAACGTGGCTTTATAATCAATTCAGATGTGTTGAAAGGTACCATATACGAGCACAAATGAATAAACTGCCTACTTCAATTTGTCGCGTCAAGAGTATGAATAAATTTTGTAATCGTAAATATATTTTTTTACAATTTTTAATGCAGTCGACGTAGATTAATTCATATAAAAACGAGCAATTTGTTTAATTTATTCAAGCGTTATTAAAATATGTCCGCCTTCCGCTCGGCATGCAAATAATTTCGCGTGGCAAGTATCGAAAAATATAATT
Organism: Odontocerum albicorne; assembly: GCA_949825065.1. Taxonomy (NCBI): domain Eukaryota; kingdom Metazoa; phylum Arthropoda; class Insecta; order Trichoptera; family Odontoceridae; genus Odontocerum; species Odontocerum albicorne. The sequence goes on from OX463860.1 coordinate 30,207,436, forward strand.
CCAGTAGCGAATTGTTGCAATATTTAATTGGGCTTTTCGCAACAGTCGCCTCGAGAACGGAAACTCTGGCGATTTAATGTCCTCAAAACTTAAAACGAGTGAGTTTTATACTTTTATTCGTACAAAAAAAATGTAAATCATTGAAGAGTTTTTTTAAATTTATACTTAAATAAAAAATGTGAGTGTGTTGAACGTGTGAAATATTTTTTTTATTCAAAACTATGGCGCTCAAAATGTCTTTGAAGCCTTTTATTTTATTCATTGACTACTAGTATTTTTTATTTTATATTGCAAGCTATCTTTATTGCATATTTTAAATCTGTATTAATTAATCTAGATACTCAATTTGCTAAGGAATACTTCATATTTGTCAGTTTACCATTTACAACACGCTGGTCAGCTTTATAGTACAAAACAATATTCGTCAGTTTACCATTTACAACACGCTGGCCAGCAGCATAGTATAAAACAATATTCGTCAGTTTACCATTTACAACACGCTGGCCAGCTTTAAAGTACAAAACCATATTCGTCAGTTTACCATTTACATCACGCTGGCCAGCTTTATAGTACAAAACAACATTCGTCAATTTACCATTTACATCACGCTGACCAGCTACATGTACAAAACAATGTTCATCAGTTTAGCATTTACATCACGCTGGCCAGCAGCATAGTATAAAACAATATTCGTCAGTTTACCATTTACAACACGCTGGCCAGCTTTATAGTACAAAACCATATTCGTCAGTTTACCATTTACATCACGCTGGCCAGCTTTATAATACAAAACAACATTTGTCAGTTTACCATTTACACCACGCTGGCCTGCTACATAGTACAAAACGATATTTGTCAGTTTACCATTTACATCACGCTGACCAGCTACATAGTACAAAACGATATTCGTCAGTTTACCATTTACATCACGCTGACCAGCTACATAGTACAAAATAATACTAGTTAGTTTACCATTTACATCACGCTGACCAAATACATAGTACAAAACAATATTTCATTTTAACATTGAAAAAATCATAACTCTTTCACATTATAATGGCCTAGAAACAAAGTTACTGGATATTAATTTGCAAGGAATTTTGCAAATCTTAAAAAAACAATTAAAAGATTCTCACAATTAATGAGAACACTGCCATTATTTATTTAAAAAAAAGTGAGTGATACACAACCATTTTTTAAAAGATCTTTGTTAATACAACACTGTTTATTCCACTTTATATAAAGGTATATATAACTCTAATGGTTTCAAGGTTTTCATCTCATCATCAAGGGAGCACAAACAAGACTGAATTTAGTTCGAATTGATACGGATATACACACTTCTAACGGTGAAAATTTGGGTTGGGAATTCTGGGTGGAGGGAGGCAGGAAACAATTTCAGCAAGCAGCGGTGAAATTTTGGGAATATGTATGTGTTTGCCAGATGTTCATCAAAATGCACTGACTTGGATATTTCTAGGGCATTGAATCTACCCAATTTATTTCCGTTACTACTGATATGCAAAAATTAACATCATCGACAGAAAATGTGTGATTTTCACAATGACAATGATTAGCCATTTCAGAATAAATTAGAGGATTCGTTAAGGTGGATCTGTGTTCACGAAGTATTTTTTCAAAAGATCTTCCTGTCTTTCCTATATAGAAATTATCGCAGTTCGCAAATACAAATTTATACACACCACTGTTGCTAAGTACTCGTATTTCAATTTTGCCTTTCCCGTTAAATAAGAGTTTCGGGAGATTAAAATTAGTGTAAAAATCTGGCTTAATGTGACTTGGAATATTTTTGGTTATTTCGTATGATATGTTTTTTTATAAATAGGACTTTGCTACATTTATAGGTATGCTTATAGACGCTAAATATACGATATTTAATGAGTTTTCTTTTTGTTAAGTATTTTAACGACACCTACTCGTATAAGTGTTCCTATAAATACAATTCTTAAATTAAGTGTACATTAATTAGTAAACAAATACTAGAAGATGATCCAGATCGTGTAGTCCTGCACATATCTTGGATATACTCGTATCGTAATGCTCAGAAAGGAGAACCAAGATGCAGAAATTGTCAATCCTTGACTGCATTTGGTAAGCTGTCATAGTAAAAATACGCATTTGGTAAGATGCCAACTAAAGAGAGAGAGAAAGGCCCTTAATGACTTATGTGGTCCGGTATTAACCGCTGTGTTTAATTTTCTATTGCTTTTTGCATTCAAATAAACAAGTTCCTTATGCAAAAAAGAGGCCAATGAGCTTTTAATTTTATAAACATTATTTCATTATAGCCCTTTACGTCCCACCAGAAACAGAATGATGCCTTCTTCCAAGTTGATCTAAAGCCTGGCACTTTACGTTTCTGTAAGCAGTGCAAGAACCAGTTACAAGGTAATATATGAGTATTGATAACATTTATTTTAAGGGCATTAGGGAATTAAAATTTGTGCGTCGATGCATTCAAATATAAGAGATAAAAACATTTATAAATTCATTTGTCGTGTTGAGTCTACATTATTGTAATTTATTGTGGTCTACCTTATTAACTAATTTCTACACTGTAGTCTGTTTTTAATGCCTGTTAGGCTGATATATCATCCAAGGCAAAATAGAGGGTCGAAGAGGTGTTGGCAGGAGGCAAATCTCCTGGCTCCGCAACATACGAGTACATGATTGGACTGGTATAAGGAGCGTTGGGGATTTTTTTTTGGCTGCCGGGGACAGGGATGCTTACTCTCAGGTGATATTCAACGTTGGGGGGGACTGGTATGACACTAGGAAGAAGAAGAAGAAGACTGATATATGGTTGTCATAAATATTTGAATATCAACTGGGCTCTAAATTGTCTACATTATCTCAAGTGTCACAAACATATTGATTTCAAACCATATCCAAGTCCCCTAATGGGATGTCTCCATCATATCTTTCAAATCTGTGTCCAAGACATGTTCCTTTGGAGAGAATAGAACTTTTAGGTCGCTTTTACTTTCATAGAATAAATTGGTTGTTCCGAATCGATCCAATAGGGCGAGGTATTGTGATAGGGCTTTTGCCGTTGCTAGTCTTGTGTCGTGGAATGATATGCCTCTAAGTTGCCCAGAGGCAATATGCTTATTTGGCTCCCATTACATACAATGGCGTGCCGACTTCAATAAAGGTAAAGGTAGGAAAACCATTTAGACAGTCGATCGGAGCGTGGTTGTTATTGCGACAGGATTTTGAGTACTTGGGCTTTCGGGATGAATGACGAGTGGAAGGGATTTATGTGAGATTTGTGATTGTGTGCGGTATAGTGTGGGATGAATATTTTTGGTCTTTCTGGAGTGATGATGTGTGAGGAGTTGAATTTCGCAAGATGTTTCCAGTTGTAGTTGAGTGTCACTGTTTGTCAGGTTGATGAGAGCGTGCAACGGGGTTTTGTTTTTGTGTAATCAAAAATCGGAAAGAAGTATCAATTTATTTTTTCATGCTAAATATCCTCAGTGAGATACAGGCAAAAGCCTAGTTTACTGGGGATACGACAAATGAAAGGCAACAAACCCAGATCCATTAAAATTTTATGTCCAAATCAAATTATCTGTTGTTTTTCTCAAATTGTGTATATTTCTTGTCATGTGTAATAATAAATAATAATAAAAATAAAAAATAAGTGTTAGATATATGGGTGGTGCGTGCAGCTTTAGAAAGCACTTGAAAACAACCCTTTTTGGGAAGCCTCTTAAAAAAATCTGATTATATATGAACACTACACAGCTACACTACACAACACTACACCTAAATACGAATGTGTTATTATCGCGTATTGAAAGCTATACAAAGTTTCCATTGGTAAGTTGTCTTCCAAATAAGTTATTTCTAAACTTAAGTTCCTAATTTAATAACCATATCCCCCCTTCTTATTCATACACTATATTTTATATCTGTTAATATTGGTGCGTTAGACTACCCTTAAGGAGAATCTGCTCTCTAAACGGCGCTATAAAAATTGTCCTTTTATTATTTTTACTAACTCAATGACCCCGAGGCCTGCGGAAAACTCTAAGGACTGCTTCCCCAGCAGTCTAATTTATGAATATCTGTTTCTTACAGACTTCCTGAAAATATAGAGGCACTATTGTATTCATCCCATGACCTGATAAGGAAATTTTATCGTAAATATTGTTAAAGAACGGGGTTTAAATTTCAACGCTGACTTTCATATAAGATTTGCGATCATATTAAAAGTTTATCGGGGTTATTGTGATTTTATGGAGGTATTTCATAGCAGTTTCAAGTGTTTTTGTGAAGTTAAGTTTACATTTCTATTATATATTGAGCTGTCCGGATAGGTCGACGGTCATAACGGGATCTGAACCTTCGACCTTCTATTGAAAGGCAGCCACCTTCTTGGCCAGTGACCATACACTCACTTTATTTAATCTATTAATCGATGAGAACAGGGCCGGTGTTACACACGATTCAATCGCGCCCTTGATGCGTTAAATACCAAAAAAACTGCATCCATTCCAATTAATTATACAACATCAGATCTATATATTATCAGCCCAGAATGACGATATCGTGGTTACTTTTCGGCGAGATTTCTTTCGAGTATCTTACGCGGCACTGTGGGCAAACAAACTATCAGGAGTGACGTATATTGAATCTTACAGGGCACTGTGGGTAAACAAACTATAAGGAGTCACGTATATTGAATCTTACGGGGCACTGTGGGCAAACAAACTATCAGGAGTGACGTACATTGAATCTTACGTGGTACTGTGGGCAAACAAATTATCAGGATTGACGTATATTGAATCTTACGGGGCACTGTGGACAAACACACTATCAGGAGTCACGTATATTAAATCTTACGGGGCACTGTGGGCAAACAAACAATAAGGAGTCACGTATATTTAATCTTACGGGGCACTGTGGGCAAACAAACTATCAGGATTGACGTATATTGAATCTTTCGAGGCACCGTGGGCAAACAAAATATAAGGAGTGACGTATATTGAATCTTACGTGGCACTGTGGGCAAACAAATTATCAGGATTGACGTATATTGAATCTTTCGAGGCACTGTGGGCAAACAAACTATCAGGAGTTACGTATATTGAATCTAACTACTCCTACATAATGGTGGTTCCGACATTTTTTCCATTATTTCTTTCTCAGTCTGCTTCTTTCTTCCGCTCAACATATATTTGTTTTGAACGAGACCAAAATGCATATAATTTTCGCTTCTCACATTTCCATACTTTTCTACGTATTTATCAAACATACTCTTCTATTTCCAATACCTCATGCCTTTCCCTCAGTTAAAATTACTTCACCTTTTTCTACAATTGTTTATTTAATTAAAACATAAATACAATAATTATTCGAGAGAAATTAGAGCGTTGCGTAGAATTTATTTAAAAAACAATATAATAGAAAACAAAGAACAAAAGTCTCAGGAAAGAATGCGGATTGAAAAAAGATGCAGTGTTTAAAATTAAGAAAGAATCATTGAGATAGTTTGGCCATTTAAAAAGAATGAGTGACGAAATATGTACAAACGTTATCTTTCCAAGTTGTATAGAAAGTACGAGAGTTTAAGAAAATCTAGAAATGATGGCGCGTCTAAATAAATCAAATTTAAAAAAAAGGGAAGAGTTAAAAACCTTTAAAATAAGAAAGAATCCATTCCACAATATAATCAATGGTAGATTTGTCATATGTACCTATCGAAATAAATAAGAAAGAATGCATGCCACGATATAATCAATGGTAGATTTCTCATATGTACCTATCGAAATAAATAAGAAAGAATGCATGCCACGATAGAATCAATGGTAGATTTGTCATATGTACCTATCGAAATAAATAAGAAAGAATGCATGCCACGATAGAATCAATGGTAGATTTGTCATATGTACCTATCGAAATAAATAAGAAAGAATGCATGCCACGATAGAATCAATGGTAGATTTGTCATATGTACCTATCGAAATAAATAAGAAAGAATGCATGCCACGATAGAATCAATGGTAGATTTGTCATATGTACCTATCGAAATAAATAAGAAAGAATGCATGCCACGATAGAATCAATGGTAGATTTGTCATATGTACCTATCGAAATAAATAAGAAAGAATGCATGCCACGATAGAATCAATGGTAGATTTGTCATATGTACCTATCGAAATATTTAAGAAAGAATGAATGCCACGATATAATCAATGGTAGATTTGTCATATGTACCTATCGAAATAAATAAGAAAGAATGCATGCCACGATAGAATCAAGGGTAGATTTGTCATATGTACCTATCGAAATAAATTATGATAATTAAAAAAAATCAACTTTTTTGATGTTTACGGTGACTCAAATAATTTTGCATTCGAAGAAATCTTTCAAGCCAGTATTTTCTTAAAACCGGCCCTGACCACGAAAGTTACAAAGAACATTATAAATATGAGAGAGAGAAAAAAAAGATTAATCGATATCTTCAAAATAAAAACTTATTAATGTCGAGACATGTTTATCTTCTTCTTTTTCTTGCAACGTCGATTAAAGCAGGTGCAATGATGACTGTATTCTCATTATCATAATGACTTGCTTGATCATACCATGTTCCTAATTGTATGTAAAGAAAGTTTAAGTTTATTCAGTCGTATGGTACCCCTCGACCGAATTAATGATGCTGACATGTTGATGAACCGGCAATAACCCTCAACACAGCATTCAGTTTAAAGATAGATATAATTATGAGGTAGTTGATGACTTTACCTACCTGGGATCCACCACAACTAAGGGAAATGAAGAATAGAAATGGTAGAGATCAAACGGAGGATTGCGACAGGAAAAAGAACATTCTTCTCTCTTCTACCAGTGCTTTAATCAAGAAGTGTCTACAGAAAATCACCCTATACAAGACCATAATTAGGACAGTAGTGACATACAGGTGCGAAGCGTGGACGATGACAGCAAGATCCGCAGAGATGCTGGACAAATTTGAGAGGAGAGTGTTACGTAAAATCCCGGGGCCCGTGAACGATGGCGAAACCTAGAGAATAAGACACAATGATGAGCTGTATAGCATCTATAAAGCTCCCAAAATCTCTGTATATGCTAGACTGAGCAGGTTGAGATGGGCTGGGAATGTGCAGAGAATGCCGTCATCACGGGTACCTAAGAGGATCCTTGACGGACATCCGGGCGTAAGAAGAAAGGTCGGTAGACTTAGGCTGCGATGGAAGGATGAGGTGAAAAAGGATGCGGCCCAACTACTACAATTGACAGATTGGAGGGCCGCGGCGGGAGACAGGAGGAGTTGGAGGCGAGCATTGATGGAGGCCATGACCCGATATAGGAACCACTAGAGTAACATAGGTAAGAAAATCACTGTTTGTGATACTTACTTGCATAGATGTGTAACAATACACACGATGATACTTGCATATATGTGTAACAATACACACGATGATACTTACTTGCATAGATGTGTAACAATACACACGATGGTACTTTACTGCATAGATGTGTAACAATACACACGATGGTAGTTACTTGCATAGATGTGTAATAATACACACAATGATACTTACTTGCATAGATGTGTAACAAAGCGTGCGAGTTTTGTTACCGGACTAAGATCCCCTTTGTTAACGGTTTCATTAAGAATCGAACGCGAAACCCCCGAACACCAACGTCATACCAACTAAGCCACGAAGGTATTTAAAGCTATTTGAATTAAGATATTCATCTGTTTAATTTGTTATTTTAAATTATAACTAACTTGAATTTTATTATTATTATAATAATAAAAATATAGTTTTTTTTGTTGATATGCTAATTTTTATTATCAAATGAAAAATTGTATGGTTAACATTTTTTTGGGATGTAAAATAAAAACGTTGCTTGTAGGTATGTCGTGGCAATGACAAATATTTCTTGTCGGTCCTCTGGCGGTCAAAAAAATAATGGAAATAACCATCTCGCTGGTGGCATAGCCCAGCAGCGATTATTTGTGGTCTCAATTATTCTTAGAAATCAAAATAACAGGCAATTATCATAGCGAAATGTATTATCTACCGGTACATTTCAGGAGCTTTTAACTGAAGGGTCGCGTAAGTACAGTTAAAGTAATAACCTTATTGGATTAAATTTAACTATTAAATTGATAAAAAATTAATGACGAACAATTTGATGGCCTAGCTGCGATTTTTAAGGTGTTTGTGTCATCGAGAGGGGTGACTAAGTGTTTTTGAGTCGTACAGTGATAGTTTTTCTTTTGTCAATCTTCAATCGACTGTTTGAGGTTCGTATACGTACTTTTGTAAGGCTTGGTGTTAATTTTAGTTCGAGAACTCCAAAACAACACGTTAAAAGTCTTGACAATTGGCTTGACACTTGTTTATTGGCAAAGTCTTGACACTTGTTTATTGGCCTTTCCAGTTCACCGCTCCTCTTTCTTTACGTCGTCTTTTACTGTCCATGCAGTGAGACTCTGGAATCAGTTACAAACCAATATAAGACTCGCTCCGTCCTTGGCATGCTTTAAGAAGCGACTGAAAAACTCTTAATTTCTAGTCAGTAAAATAACGTGTTTCATTCCTGATTTTTCTTTTCCTTTCCTCTCCACCATCCCTTCGTTACATTTTGATTGATGATATCTCACTTTATATGAAAAAGAATGTTCGGGTTATTGTCCGTCTTTGTGGGGTTCGTGGGCATGTTCTCACGTATATGCTTATGCATTTCATGGGGATGGATATTCATTTGAATAATTTATGCGACCACGTAACTTGCTTCATTTACTTTTGTCTGGTTGACTGGAAGAGATTGCCGCCTGGCAATAAGCCCACCAGATTGTATTTGCAATAAAAGTGTTAAATAAATAAAAATAAATATACAATTAGTTAAATAACTCAAAATCAACACGTTGTAAGGCTTGACAATTAGTTAGAGAACTCCAAATCAACACGTTGTAAGGCTTGACAATTAGTTAGAGAACTCCAAATCAACACGTTGTAAGGCTTGACAATTAGTTAGAGAACTCCAAATTGACACGTTTTAAGGCTTGCTAATTAGTTTAAGAGCTCCAAACTAACCCGTTGTAAGGCTTAACAATTAGGTCGAGAGCTTTAAAGCAATGCGCTGCAATGCTTGACAATTGGTAAGAAAACTTTAAAGCGACACGTTGTACAGCTTGATAATTAGTTGAAAAACTTTTAAGTAACGCGTTGCAAGACTTGACAAAACTCTTAAGTAACGCGTTGCTAGACTTGATAAAGCCTGAGAAATAAAGTTGAGTCATGTGCGAGAAGGTCAGAGAGAACTGGTTTTCAAAAAATGGAAATGCTATTGACATTTTTCGGTAATCTGATCAATTTATTACTGGCAAATTATATTTATTAAAAATGGCCGGTGCCCGAAAACAACATAAAAAGATACAAAAATAACACGAGTGGCATTTGAATAATATCATATTTAAATGAGTTTATTTTCTAAAAAAAAAAACAAAACAGTTGGTGTAAATTAAACGTTGCTAATAATTTCGGTCCATAACAGTATTTAGTGTCATCTTTGATGTATCGTACGTATGAGAGTGAATTTACGAACACGCGGAACGATATTTAAAAGATTTAAATAAATGTTGTAGAAATGCGTGCACTGAGAAGAACACACATGATGATAGTGTTTGATAGAATACAGAATAAAATTATAATAGATGAATGTGAACTTAAGGCTAATGTGTAAAGCAAGATAAAGCGATCACTCTGAGATGATTTGGGGGCGCGGTACAAAGAAAAACTAACAAAACAAATTTACTCGTACAGTGCAATTGGAAGGGGTGGTAGAGGAATATCAAAGAAATTATGGTTGTATCAAGTGAATGATATTTTTAAAGAAAGAAAGAAAGGTTAGAACTAAGTCCTGAACATAGCCAATTTACATCTCAAATCCATTCTCTGGCACTACCATCGAGAGGAAGGGAAGATGCACACTCAGCAGATACACATGACACGCATGGCAACTAATGAAATGTTCACCATCCCTAGAGTTAAAACCTCTTTTGCCCAAAGACAATATGCTTATTTGGCTCCCATTACATACAATGGCGTGCCGACTTCAATAAAGATAAAGGTAGGAAAACCATTTAGACAGTCGATCGGAGCGTGGTTGTTATTGCGACAGGATTTTGAGTACTTGGACTTTCAGGATGAATGACGAGTGGAAAAGATTTGTGTGAACTCGTGAGTGTGGGTTTCTTCTTGTTGTTTTAATTTTGGTTGTTTTTGTATTTGTGTTTCTGTATATTTCTTGTTTTAATTTTTATTCTTATGATTGTGTGCGGTATATTGGGGGATGAATATTTTTGGTCTTTCTGGGGTGATGCTGTGTGAGGAGTTGAATTTCGCAAGATGTTTCCAGTTGTAGTTGAGTGCCACTGTTTGTCAGGTTGATGAGAGCGTGCAACGGGGTTTTGTTTTTGTGTAATCAAAAATCGGAAAGAAGTATCGATTTATTTTTTCATGCTTAATATCCTCAGTGAGATACAGGCAAAAGCCTAGTTTACTGGGGATACGACAAATGAAAGGCAACAAACCCAGATCCATTACAAGTGTAATAAAGGTTTTCCAAGGTTCCTTTAACTGTCCCGCGATTCTAGAAGCACTAAGTTTATATGTACCCAATAAATATATCCGTGCAAGAAATCACCCTTTGTTCTACATACCAACTTACAGGACGAATATCATGGCTAAACACTCAGTCACGCGTGGTATAGAGATATTGAACCAACTGAATGACACGGTTGATATATTCTCGGTACCGTCTAGCAGTATGAGAAGAATCCTGGCTGATATTATTCCTAACGAATAAGCTAACGCTAGAAGCAAACCCCTTTGTGTAACAGGAGAAATCCGTGAAAAGTGGATAAAATTTTTTTTTTTTAAAAATGTCCAAATCAAATTACCTGTTGTTTTTTTTGCAAATTGTGTATATTTCTTGTCACGTGTAATAATAAATAAATAAAGTGAAATCGAAGGAGCCGTATGAGAATATGCATGGATATGGAAGGGGTGAAATATGTGTGTAGAGATAAGAAAATGTCATCTCTGTCTACATCAGCAGGGAAACGGCGTGATTGTATGTACGAGTATGTAGTCTGTTTTTTCACTTTATGTCTATTTCACTTAATTTTGGTTAGTTAGAAAATAATTTCACACAGCAATAAACCCATCAGGTTGTAATGTATACGACGAAAGTGTTGTTGCTGGGCGTCGTTGTCGAAGACCTTTTCGTCATTCCAACGTCAATTTAGTTGGATATTGTGACTGTGAACTTTTCATCATTTCTCCTGTTTAAGTGAGTGAGCCGTTGTGGACCAGTAAACAACGAAACAACGTAAACAACGAAACAACGAAAGTGTAATATAAAACATTAAAGACATCTATTGATTAAAACCAAAATGTTAATGCCTTAACATTGTGATATTAATCGATAGATGTCTACAAACTTCTACAATCTAAATGCTTTAACTATAAATGATATAAAACATTAGTTAGATAAATTTAATTTAGGAAAAAGTATGAAGTATGGAAAACCCAGGATAATGCCTATCAAGATGTATCACTCAACTTATAGAATCACTCTTGTCAACAATCTTGACTTTTAACTTTTAAACATTCATTCTCGAACAATTTGCATACATTATTTTAACAAATATTGCTAAATGATTTTCATTTTTCGTCACTATCAGTATATATCATTCTTGTTTGTACTCCCTGATGATGAGGTGAAAGCCTTGAAACTTGTAGGGTTACACCATTACAAAAAGTGGAATAAACAGTAATTGATAAAAAAAATTACAATGCCTTTAACCTGTTCACCGCGTTAAAAATCAAATTCCACGAATCCTGTGCGCGGCACAATTTCAGCGTTTTTTAATTTCTAAGTTTAAACACATATTTTGTTTAGAACCACTGATATTTGATTACAACACCAAGTAAACATGACACTTAAGTAATGTTCTGATAATAAATAATAGTCATTACTCTTAAGGAGACTCATTAAATAAAGGAGATAAACTTAACATTACGTAAAATAAACAAAGGAATGCTACGATCAAATCAATGCTTCATGACACTCACCCAATCAAATGCATATAGCACTAGTAATGTTTATTTACGTAAGAGAGACTTAGTAATGTTTATTTACGTAAGAGAGACTCATCGTAGGACTCGATCCACGCGACAGGTCGTTAATGCTGGAAATATTGAGAAACCAAAAAAATTCGGCGCTCTATTTATTCAACAATATCTCATAAACTAATATATTATTTGACAAGGTTTTCAGAGATGTCGCTAGAATAAAAATTATTTTAAATTTTAGTTCAATTTTTATTCCGGTTTTGTGTCATTTTTTTTAGGTATTTGTGATTTGAAACTTGGATTGTCGTCAGATCACAGGCGTTTGTGCTCCCCGCGGGGAACACGTTAAACCTCCACAATGTTAATTAATGCCTGAACTATAAATAATATAATATATAATCTGCATAAAACGAACCATTCACCATGAAATTTAATATGTTCGCTCCTCATAATAAATAAATTTTATATTTTGTACAAATTTATGTTTTAAATATGATAACCACTTGAGAAATTCCTACAATATATTCAATGTTTTTTTTTCATTACAGGGTTAATCTTTCAACACCGTGTAAATAAAAAAAAATAGTTCAACTTCTGTAAAGAGTTTGAAAACTACAGTCGAATCTATAACCTTACCTTATAAGGCAAGACATTGTCTTTCAATGCCTGACAAATTCGATTACAATCATCTGTTTTAAATTAAATTAGATAAAATCGATAGATAATAACGATAGTTTGCAATTCACGAATGACATTTAACGTGTGACAAGTGCCACTGCATGTGGCAAGTCCTTGTTGTTCGTTGAAATTAGGAGCGAGGTGATAAAAACGTACGCTGATTGGTTGAAATTGTTGTTGAAACGTTATTTTGTGTTGATTACGATGTAATTATTTGGTCAATCATAGTACATGAACTAAGTGGTAATTGGATTGATAAACGCAGACCAAAAAAAAAAGGAAAGTTTGATATGAAATTATTTTTTTTCAGCAAATATATTTTTCATTGCCGTGATCTTCACGGCTGACGGTCGGAATCTTCCATTCTTCTTTAGTTATATAAAGTATTTCGGAGTGTTGTACTGCGTGGTTTGGCTTATGACATCGACGTTTCGAAAACGTTATAGTTTTCATCTTTAAATTTTGTCATAAATGGGTGCGTGCCGAATACCGTTTAGCCTATAAGGTAGTCTCAACCGTAACGTAAGCACATCGGCCCGTCTCGGTTCGCAACCGTTATGTGAGTGGATGGATCCGCTCGACAATGAGATAACTAAGGCACAGCTTCCACAAATACTGAAATTATTGTTAATTTTAATTTGTAATAGTTACCACTTCGATTTGTTTATGGGTAACCATTCTGATTTGTTTATGGGTAACCATGCTTATTTGTTTGTGGGTAACTATGCTGAATTGTTTATGGGTAACTTTGCTGATTTGTTTATGGGTAATCATGCCAATTTGTTTATGGGTAACCATGTTGATTTGTTAATGGGTAATCATGCTGAATTGTTTATGGGTAACCTTGCTGATTTGTTTATGGGTAACCATGCTGATTTGTTTATGGGTAACCATGCTTATTTGTTTATGGGTAACTATGCTGAATTGTTTATGGGCAACCATGCTGATTTGTTTATGGGCAACCATGCTGATTTGTTTACGGGTAACCATGCTGATTTGTTAATGGGTAACCATGCTGATTTGTTTATGGGCAACCATGCTGATTTGTTTACGGGTAACCATGCTGATTTGTTAATGGGTAACCATGCTGATTTGAGGTAGAATTCGTGGTTTCTGTTTGTATTGTTTAGATGTATATTTATTTCCATCGCCTTTGATTAATTGGGCGTGATATATATTGGGTTTGTCTTCCACAAAGGTTAAATTTATTGTTCATTTTTATTTATTGATAATTTAGATTTGTTTATGGGACATCATGTTGATTTGAAGTGCAATCCGGTGTGCATCAATTTATGGCGGAGTTGACTTCAAACAAGCCATGAAGATGAAAAATGCATTTTTTTCGAAACGTCGGCGTCCCGAACCGAACACCTTATACAACTGCTACGAAGAACCGAGAAAAACTCAAGATTTAGCACTTCACTGCACATTGATGACGTAATGTCAATAAGAATTCACATACATGTTTTCATTGTTTAGGATCGGCATGGTCAACCCGCGGTCCGCCAAGATATTTTGTTCGGTCTTTGATTTCATAAATCAAGAAATAGCAATGAAACATAGTTGTGTTATAATATCGACACACGTTTGATTTTCAACACGAAGAAGAAGGTTCATATTAAAATATAAAAATCTTCTTCAAATGTGGCCCAACATGAAATTAATATATATAATATTATACATAGACAAAAAAATAAAAAAAAAAAAAAAACGACCGTGCACAGTTACAACAGGACCTAGGCTCCCTAGTCTCCTGGAGTGAGCTAAATCATCTTCTGTTCAACATTAATACATGTGTCTGTGTATCTTATAGTCGATCGTTTTCACCAATCTACCATCAGTATACTATGTTATACAGGGAGTGGCATTAAATAGAGTTTCTGAATTCAAAGATTTGGGCGTAACCTTTGATGTCGGACTTACGTTCGTTAACCATGTCTCGCGTTTGATATCGGACTGTTACAAACTACTCGGTTTTATAATGAGACTATCAAGATAATTTAACAGTACCGATATCCTTCGAAACTTACATAATTATCTAATAAAAACCAAATTAGAATATGCATCTATAGTTTGGGTTCCTCGTCAGTTCAAATATAAAAACAATATAGAACAAATACAAAAAAAATCATCAGATATCTATGGTACAGAACAAAGGGCGATTACCCAAAATATGTTCACTATGTCGAACTTCTCACGGTGGGTAACTATATGGTAGAAGCCTCGAAACAAAAAGGCAATAATTCATTGCGATATTCCTACTAAAGGTTTTTCAAGGTTGCTTTAACTGTCCCGCGATTTTAGAAGCACTAAGTTTATATGTACCCAATAAATATAGCCGTGCAAGGAATCACCCTCTGTTCTACATACCAACTTACAGGACGAATATCATGGCTAAACACTCAGTCACGCGTGGTATAGAGATATTGAACCAACTGAATGACACTGTTGATATATTCTCGGTACCGCCTAGCAGTATGAGAAGAATCCTGGCTGATATTCTTCCTAACGAATAAGCTAACGTTAGAAGCAGACCCTCGTTGTGTAACAGGAGAAATCCGAGCAAAGTGGATGAAAAAAATAGGTATAGTACCCGGCAGTAAGTAATACACATCGGATTTAAACTCAAAACGTATGAATGACAGAGACGACGCTCTACAAAGTCAAAGTTAGCCGATTATGGCCGACAGTCTTTTTCTTAATAAAGAGACTGTCGGCTTTGTCAGCTCGTATATTCGGCTTTGTAGAGCGTCGTCTCTGTCATTTATACGTTTTGAGTTTGAGTCCGATGTGTAGTACTTATACACATATTTATTACGTGTAAAAGGTATCCAAAATTATACTAATGTTAAGGTACTTATATTATGAGACTTATATAATGTAAGTTGTATTTATATTTAATAAAAATAATTATATTCACGAGTTTGTCGGCCCGCATTCTCTCAAACAGCATACATACGAGTACACGTGTGGCCCGCGAGACTTGACCCATTACAGGTTTTGACACACTGCCCAAAAAGGTACCACCCCCTGATCTAGGTCCTTGTTAAAAATCAGAAATCAAGAGGCTATCGTTTAAAGTTTGAATTATTTTCAAAAACATTTGCTAGATGCCAGTAATGTATCCTTTTTGGAAGGGGTATCGAGCAAGTGAAAACACGGGACCGGGACTTAAGGAGGTATTCTACTCTAGAAATTAGTTTTTTTTTGCATTTTTTTAAAGTTTATATAATTAAAAATATGTTCTCAAAAGAAAATTTTAAAATTCTCAATATTTACGAAGATATAGCTATAAATTGAATGACTCGGACAATAATCTCAAAACTTTAAACGTGTTTTTCCTCGAAACTACCTTTTTTGACCTAGTCGACATAAAATCTCAAGTTTTATTCAACCGATTGCTTTTAAATTTAGTATCAACCTTTAATAAATGTTTATTTATCGTTCCTACCTTGAAAATAATATTTTTATTAGGTGTACAAATAAGTTTCCGCCGTTTTTTTTATCAAAAATTGGGCATTTATTGTGAAAGAACGGAACCTCATGTTTTATTCGAAGTATTGCCCATCGCTTGCCACTACTTTTTCCCATCTTTCTGGCAGCATACGGATACCGCGTCGGAAAAATGATTCATCTTTTGAGGCTATCCACGAATCGACCCAATTTTTGGTATCTTCATATGATGTGAAGTGCTGCTCAGACAGGTCATGCGTCATCGATCGAAACAAGTGGAAATCAGAAGGCGCAATGTCTGGTGAATACGGCGGGTGGGGTAAAACTTCCCAATTGAGTGTTTCCAAATAGGTTTTGACCGGCGCCGCAACATGTGGACGAGCATTATCATGCAGGAGAATAATTTTGTCGTGTCTGGAGTAGCAGTGGGCGCGCTTTTCCTCGAGTGCTCGACTCAATCTCATCAATTGTGCTCGGTAGACAGCCCCAGTAATGGTTTCGTTCGGTTTGAGCAACTCATAATACACGACACCAAGCTGATCCCACCAAATACACAACAAGAGTTTTTTTCCATGAATATTTGGCTTAGCTGTAGATGTTGAAGCATGGCCAGGGGTTCCCCATGATTTCTTCCTTTTTGGATTATCATAGTGGATCCATTTTTCATCACCAGTGACTATACGGTGCAGAAAACCCTTTCGTTTATGCCTGGCAAGCAGCATTTCACATGTGGAAAATCGGCGTTCAACGTTTCTCGGTGTCAGTTCATATGGAACCCAATTTCCTTGTTTTTGAATCATTCCCAATGATTTCAACCTATGTGAAATTGCTTGTTGAGTCACTCCTAATGTAAGTGCAAGTTCTTCTTGCGTTTGGCACGAATCTTGATCCAATAATACTTCCAATTCCGCGTCTTCGTACACTTTCGGCCTTCCGCTACGTTCTTTGTCTTCGATGTCAAATTCACCGTTCTTAAACTTTTGAAACCACTCACGACAACTTCTCTCACTTAAGGCAGCCTCACCATATGCTTCTACAAGCAATCGATGCGCCTCAGCTGCAGATTTCTTCAAATTGAAGAAGTAAATCAAAAGTTCCCGCAAATGACGCTTATTCGGCTCAAAACTTGACATTTTCGCACACAAAAGAATATATTATACTGCTAAAAATTCACTAATATTTTAAGGTTATGTTGTTGACAGATGTTCAAACTTACGACAATGACGTATTACATCTGACAATTTTAACCATAACTTACTGGTGGCGCCAACTTCTGTCAAACGGCGGCAACTTATTTGTACACCCAATAATATTTAAAAAAAAAAAAAATATTTGAAAAAAGAAAGGTTAAAAAAATTATTTATTTTCAGACAGCCACCATTTTACGTTTTTTTTTTTTAAATTCTCTTTTGTACCAACTATAACAACATTATTTCTTATCAAGAAACTGTGTATAATTTTTGTTTCAAAATTATAAAAGGGCCATAATCATGTCGATCAGATCCCCCTTTTTTTTTTACAAGATATAACAGCTGATAACATCTTGAATTAAATTATTTTTTTCACTCAAATCATCCATAACCAAACTGTAAAAAAATGAATACAAAAAATGTTTTTAGTTTTTTTTTATTGAGTCTGAAAAAACGCCCGAAATTCACGCCTCTATAGTTCGGAAATTCTAGGATGAGTCCTGTGACAGCTCATAAATTTGCCCCAATACAACCTTCTGTAATGTATTTACCTAAATAACTTGCTATTTTTTAGAATTGAGGCTTATATTAAAGTTAATAAAATAATTAAAATTACTGAACATCGTTACAAGGTTGTATTGGGGCAAATTTGTGAGCTTTCACAGGACTCATCCTAGAATTTCCGAACTATAGAGTAGAATACATCCTTAAAACATGGAATCAGGATACAAAGTGTAACCAAGTTCACCATTTAAATCAATATAGTCCATGTACATTTTGATGTAAAATTTCGACACTGTTTCAAATAATTGCGTAACACAATACCGCGTGCAAGTACAACGATAATTCATGTACCATACACTACGTATAGCTACTGTACTCAGCCACAACGTTAGAAAACCAAACTTGAAGCCGGACCGCTTCCTCGAAGACAACCTTGGAACCGGTGTGGTTGCAATTATCATATCATTATTCGGATAACTTAGTTACTGGATCAATTATAAAATACTTGTAGTTTCGTGTAACGAGGTTAAGCCGATTAATGGGGCTAACTTGGTATGAACCAATGTTATGATTATACGATTTGAGTTATTATAGATGTGGATGACCTGATGGTGCAGATGACCTGCAGATATATATTCATTTTGATCCAAATTTCTTTCACGCGGCTTTGAACAATTTAAATACGGACCTTCAATCGATCTCGGAGTGGACTGCGGAGCATGGCTTACTCATCAATCCTAAGAAGTCTCAAGCGATCCTCATTGGCAGCCCTCAGCTTCTTGGTAAATTCAACACTGACTTACTTCCTCCAATATTACTTGATGGCTCTATTATACCATTACATAAAACTGTTAAAAACCTAGGAGTGCTAATAGATAACACTCTCTCATGGCGAGATCAAATAAATGAGGTAAGCCGAAGGATCTTCTTCAGCCTTCATTCCCTTAAAGTGTTGCAAAGATTTCTACCAACTAAAACCAAAATTTTACTCGTACAATCTCTGCTCTTTCCGATTCTGGACTATGCGGACGTATGTTACTTGGATGTTACAGAGGAACAGCTGGACAAATTACAGCGTCTTCAAAATGTGTGCCTAAGATTTATTTTCAACCTACGAAAGTACGATCATATAACTTCATACCAGAAGGCATTGAACTGGTTGAATGTTAGAAATAGACGCCAAATTCACATACTGTCTCTATTGTATAATATCCTTAACTGTCCCGCCGCACCCTCTTATCTCGCCGAAAATTTTCAGCGTCTTTCCAATCATGGATTAGCGCTACGCTCAAACAGAGATTGTTTATTGGCCTTTCCAGTTCACCGCTCTTCTTTTTTCACGTCGTCCTTTACTGTCCATGCAGTGAGACTCTGGAATCAGTTACAAACCAATATAAGACTCGCTCCGTCCTTGGCATGCTTTAAGAAGCGACTGAAAAAACTCTTAATTTCTAGTCAGTAAAATAACGTGTTTCATTCCTGATTTTTCTTTTCCTTTCCTCTCCACCATCCTTTCCTTTCCTTTTGATTGATGATATCTCACTTTATATGAAAAATAGTGTTCGGGTGATTGTCCGTCTTTGTGGGGTTCGTGGGCATGTTCTCACGTATATGTTTATGGATTTCGTGGGGATGGATAGTCATTTGAATGATTTATGCGACCACGTAACTTGCTTCATTTACTTTTGTCTGGTTGGTTGGAAGAGATTGCCGCCTGGCAATAAGCCCGCCAGATTGTATTGCAATGAAAGTGTTAAATAAAAATATAATAAATAAATAATAGATGTATAATATATGGAGAAAAATATATTTGAGTTAATATACATGTATAATATATGGAGAAAAATATATCTGAATTATTATAGATGTATAATATATGGAGAAAAATATATTTGAGTTAATATAGATGTATAATATATGGAGAAAAATATGTTTGAGTTATGTTGTTTATAGTTAAGGCATTAACATTGTGGAGGTTTAAAGACATTGTAATTTATTTTTATCAAACACTGTTTATTTCATAAATTACAATGTTTGAGTTTTTATAGATGTATAATAATATATGGAGAAAAATATATTTGAGTTAATATAGATGTATAATATATAGAGAAAAATATATCTGAGTTATTATAGATGTATAATATATGGAAAAAATATATTTGAAATATTAAAGATGTATAATATATGGAGAAAAATATATTTGAGTTAATATAGATGTATAATATATGGAGAAAAATATGTTTGAGTTATAGATGTATAATAATATATGGAGAAAAATATATTTGAGTTAATATAGATGTATAATATATATAAAAAAATATATTTGAAATATTATAGATATATAATATATGGAGAAAAATATATTTGAGTTATTATAGATGTATAATAATATATGGAGAAAATTATATTTAACTTGTTCACGTGGTTTCTCTATCGGGATAGGCAGAAAGAACAAACCGCTGGAGTTTAACATTGCGACACACGTCTCACATCACACGACAATATTCGTGGCCTAGTTGGTAATCTCTGCTCTTTCCGATTCTGGACTATGCGGACGTCTGTTATTTGAATGTTACTGAGGAACAGCTGGACAAATTACAGCGTCTTCAAAATGGTTGTCTAAGATTTATTTTCAACCTACGATAGTACGATCATATAACTTCATATCAGAAGGCATTGAACTGGTTGAATGTTAGAAATAGACGCCAAATTCACATACTGTCTCTATTGTATAACATCTTTAACGGTCCCGCTACCCCCTCTTATCTCGCCGAAAATTTTCAGCGTCTTTCCAATCATGGATTAGCGCTACGCTCTAACAAAGATTGTTTATTGGCATTTCCAGTTCACCGCTCCTCTTTTTTACGTCTTCCTTTACTGTCCATGCATGGAGACTCTGGAATCAGTTACAAACCAATATAAGACTCGCTCCGTCCTTGGCATGCTTTAAGAAGCGACTGAAAAAACTCTTAATCTCGAGTCAGTAAAATAACGTGTTTCATTCCTGATTTTTCTTTTCCTTTCCTCTCCACCATCCCTTACTTACATTTTGATTGATGATATCTCACTTTATATGAAAAATTATGTTCAGGTGATTGTCCGTCTTTGTGGGGTTCGTGGGTATAACGTATGCTCGCGTATGTGTTTATGGATTTCGTGGGGATGGATAGTCATTTGAATGATTTATGCGACCACGTAACTTGCTTCATTTACTTTTGTCTGGTTGGTGGAAGAGATTGCCGCCTGGCAATAAGCCCGCCAGATTGTATTTGCAATAAAAGTGTTAAATAAATAAATTAAAACAATAATGGTAAGTTCAAATTCCGAGTTTCTAAACGGCGCTATATAAATTGTCCTTTTATTATTATTATTTGAAGCCGAAAGTCATTATAACTTCTCATGAGGTCATTATGGATCTCCTAATAAGTAAATATCTATGACTTATGTCACGTTTTACTATTTTGCGGAAAATTCCTTGACCCCGACGACTTTGCACACCGCACATGTCATCATAAAGGAGATTCAGCAAGTTAAAAAAAAGTTAAATAAACAATAATTATTTTGAAAAAAAAAAAAGTAAGATTAGATATGACGGTATTAAAAATACCCGATGAAAACTTTTTTAAAAGAAAGAAACAAAAAATAAAGAAACAGCCCACACGAATTTCGCATTTGAGTCCAAAATAATTGATGGGAACTCGTTTGAGGTGAGATCACAGCTTTGCGCGTTGACGAGAAAATAAATAAATAAGTCGACAACGGTTCTCAAATTGGGTGCCGTGGATGGGTTGAAAAGGTGTTAAAATTGTTTGTCGTTTTTAGACACTTAACAAATTGTAAAACATATGTCATATCCCATTCAATTTGCAAGCTTTGAAAAAGTTGTCACCAATTTAAGGAAACTTATATTTATTTCAAAATTTCGCAACTTTTTTATATAAAGTATCGATTTTGATGTAAAGGAGTGAACATGGACCTAAAACTCCACAAGCAATTGGTCAAAACATATGTGTGGAGTTTTTTGATGTTTGGTTGCGAGACATGGTGCATAGGCGAAAGGCATCGAAAAATATTGGAGGCCTTCGAGATGTGGACCTATAGACGAATCCTAAGGATTTCCTGGAGAGACCACATTACAAATGACGAGGTTCTCAGCAGGATCGAAGAAACCAGGCACCTGTCAAACACCATATCGGAAAGGCGTGCAGAATGGACGGGTCATATGCTGCGACATGAAAATCTCTTGCACAATATACTGGAGGGAATGATTGAGGGATCGATTGGCAGAGGGCGTCCTCACCGAGAGTATCTGGAGCAAATATGCCACGATATGGACTGCACCTCCAATACAGAGCTCAAGAGGATCGCTGAAGACCGAGCGGAGTGGAAGATGAGGTGCAGGGCTTTGTTGTTAACCAATCCCCAGGATTGAAATTGAAGAAGAAGAAAGAGCGAAACGTGTTAAAGATTGAAAGGTGCTGAATAAATGTTGTGGACATGTGTGCACTGAGAAGAATACATTGAGGGGTAATGTATGACAGAAAACGGAATGAAGTGATAAAGGATAAATTTGAACTTAAAGTTGATGTGTTGAGTAAGATGAAGTAAAGTAATCGGAGATAGTTTGGGTATGTAAAACTAATAGGCGAACAAAGACCAACAATAAAAATGTATTGTGCAAATGTTAGTGCGAGGATTGAGGAAAGTATGCTTGGATCAAGGGAATGATATTTTGAAAGAAAAAAATTTAGGAATTCAGGGAAATTGTAGAAGTTATAATATAGGAAATTGAAATATAATATAGGAAATTGAAATATAGGAAATTATAATATAGGAAATTGTAGAAGTTATAATATAGTATAGGAAGGTAACATACATGAATGTAGAGGAGGTGAAATATGTATATCGAGATAGGTCTAGCGCTCTATCCTGATGATTTATATGTATCTTTATATTAAGATTTTTTTTATGAAAGTATTAAATTTATTATTAAAAAAATGGAATGGACAAGAGACGTGTCGTTCCACCTTGAACCGCCAACATACCATAGATCACGACCTTTAGCAATGAAGAATAACAGATTTATAAAAAAATAAATCATCCTCGTTATTTGGAGGACATAGTTCAGAAAGGCTTGTGGTAACCGGAAGCGTGGAAGGACGACGCACAAAAAGAAAAGCCTCAATACGTTGGACTGACCAAGTGAGATATGCAACATATACCCTTAACTACTGCTCTTCGAACCAAGGAGTGTAGAAACGGATGGAGAGAATTCGCCAAGGGCTATTATGGGAGTCACAATGCTCAGTTATGAGCTACACAACATGATTGATGGAATTCGGATTTCTGCGCAGTGATGGATGGCTTAGCAAAAAAAAACATCTCTCTGTTCACTGAGTGGCCTCCGAATAAAAATATTTGAGAACCTCTGTCAAAAAATATCGATAAATTTCCATATAATTATAATTTATCTGTAAACTCCAAGCGCAGGACAGCATTGCAATGTGGCTGAGATAAGATTCTGTTTTTTATTCTTGATAACAACGAGAACACAAGTAATTCGTGGTTCAAAGCTGGTTTTATAGAGTTCCGGGTCTATATTAAGAATTCTTTGTGTCATGTCTTTAAATTGTAATTATATTTATGTTTATAATGTACTTGAAACATTAGAACTCATTCAATAATAAGACGTAAGTTTATAATGTACTTGAAACATTAGAACTCATTCAATAATAAGACGTATAATGTATTTGAAACATTAGAACTCATTCAATAATAACGTAAGAAGTCTATAATAAGACGAACTCAATGGTCCAGTTGGTAAGACACCAGTCATCCGATTCGGGCTTGCAGGTTCGAGATCTTGTGTAAACTATTTTTGTTTTAAAAAAAAAAGATCTAGTAGTTTACTCGCAAGACTTTTTATTTTTTAACCATTGATATAGTATATCAAAGCTTTTTGGAACTATACAACCAAAACTAATAAATAAAACATAACATACCAATAAACATTAATTTATACTTTTATGTATCAAATAAAATAGTGAAGATAGGACATTAAACATAGTATATGTTTAAATATTGGATATTAAACATATAAGTATAAATGGCTGCTAGTCTGGAGGTGCGTTGGTGCGCTGAACCGGAGAAATAATTCGCAATAATTTAATTATACATTCGCAAACATGACTTTCAAAAATGTTAAATACTTGTATAGATTAAATATGTTGTAATTTATTTTTATCAAAGACTGTTTATTCCACTTTTTTGTAACGGTATAACCCTACCAGTTTCAAGGCTTTCACCTCATCTTCAGGGGAGCACAAACAAGGCTAAATTCTGTTCAAACTGGTACCGATATACACGCTTCAACGGTTGGGGACTGAGGAGTAAGGGAGGCATGGGACGATTTCGGCCAAGAGCGGAGAGATTTTTGGGATATAACTGTTTAAAAGATGTTCGGATCGCTGTACTGACTTAGAAATTCCAATTTATTTCAGTTACTACTGATATGTAAGAATTTGGCATCATTGATAGAAAAAGTATGGTTTTCAGGGTGACAATGATTAGCCATTTCAGAATAAATTAGAGGATTTGTTAAGGCAGATTTGTATTCACGAAATCTCTTTTCAAAAGATCTTCGTGTCTTGCCTATATGGAAATTATCCCAGTCAGCACATAAAAGTGTATACACACTACTATATTACACCGTTACAAAAAAGTGGAATGAACAGTTTTTGATAAAAATAAATTACAATGTCTTTAAACATCCACAACGTTAATGCCTTAACTTTAAACAACAGATTAAATATGCATAAGAATACTGACAAATAGTACGAGTATTTTTATTACAGTGAAATATTTATATTTAAGTGAAGTAAAATAAAACAAAAATATTCCTTTCAAATTTGCTAATACTACCGGAGCGATCTCCAATACGCACCGGACGGAAACGCAAATTCATATAGGGCAGACAGAGATATGCAGTAAACCGTGAGACAGCGATATTTCATATTCGCTCAGCGTCTCGAGGTGCGTTGGTGCTCAGCGCACCTCGGGACCAGCCGCCGCTGAATAACTCAAATTAATAAAAATACCACATTGAAATAATTTTTGTTTCTTGAGAAATGTTTCGGGTTTGTTGGGAGAGATTTTCACATGGAAATAAGTTTGCCAGATTGTACTGTATACAATGAAAGTGTAATATTATGTAATTGGTACCGTTTAAGAAGATGGTTTGTGCCAATGACAATTTAAAGGGTAAGAGGGTGGGGTGTGTAAAAATAGAAAAATTACTGTAGTTACAATAAAATTTTTAATTAAATTTATATAGCGCCCTTTGGTGTCTTTTAGCCTATTCTTAAGGATGGTCTAATTCAGGATTCAAACTAACTACAATTGAGATATTAAAATATTATATATAGGAAGCAATGTGATGGGCGTGGCCTTTATTTTAGGTATTTCTTCGCACAGGCATGTATAGAAAAAACATATTTGGTAAGTCAACTGCAGAAGACTTGTCCAAGGAAGATAAAGATACCTTTTCATATTTTCCGATATGCGAATGTAACCATTCGGCTTTAGGGGAAGAACATGTGTGGTATTCATGAACAAATCATAAATTTTCTTGAGACTTCTCAGAAGGGTTGTCTTTTAGCACTTTCTAAAGCTACAGAAGCCTACCATATCTCTAACTCTAAGAGGTAGACCACACCACACCACAGGACCAGCTTTGTCTAAAATGTCCTATCGTGATACCCTTTTCAACGGAATTAATTGGGAACAATCAATTTATTTGAAAAAGAGGAAATTTTCTACTCCTCTCCGGAGGAACATCTTTTAAACATAGAGTTGATTTTAGACACAGATTTGATTTTAGACACAGATTTGATTTTAGACACAGGTTTGATTTTAGACACAGATTTGATATTAGACACAGATATATTTCTTTGTTCTAACCATCATTGAGAAGATTGCGCGGCATGACAATTAGTAATAGAATACGGAACTATAAAAATTTAAATGTGAACAGGACTGCTGTATTCTGTAGAGCTCTCTGAGGTGGTTTGGACATATGTATCTTATTAATGAGTGATGAAATGATAGCAATGTTTAATGTAGACTTGATGAGAAATGTGAGAGAATACTGAAATTAGATAAAAAATATGGAGAATAACTTACCCATTTATTTCTGCATATGTATACTTTTAATTAAAACTGAAGGCTTACCTGGAACAAAAAAAAAAGATTTTTTATTTCAAATGAATAAAATAGTACGACATCTGTTATTACAAATCAGAACTTTCCAAATTATTACCGATCAAAATGGGCAACATATGTTTTTAGACTTGATATTTATTTTTCATTTGGACGTACTTTAGAGCGTTTCGGATAGATCTGGGTAAATAAATATAATCATTGTAATTTATTTTTAACAAACACTGTTTATTCCACTTTTTTATGACGGTATAACCCTACCGGTTTCAAGGCTTTCACCTCATCTTCAGGGGAGCGCAAACAAGACTAAATGCTGTTCGGACTGGTACCGATATAGACACTTCAACGGTTGGAGGCGGGAGGGGTGAGGGGAAGGCTAGGTATTATTTCGGCCAAGAGCGGGGAGATTTTGGGGAAATAACTATTCAACAGATGCTCTGATCTGTATATTGACTTAGAAATTTCTAGGGCCTCCAATCTGTCCAATCTATTTCCGTTGTCGCTAATATGTAAGAATTTGGCATCATTGATAGAAAAAGTATGATTCTCACGGTGACAATGATTAGCCATTTCAGAATAAATTAGAGGATTTGTTAAGGCAGATTGGTGTTCACGAAATCTCTTTTCAAAAGATCTTCCTGTCTTTCCTATATAGAAATTATCACAGTCAGCACATAAAAGTTTATACACACCGCTGTTGTTAAGTATTCCATTTTTGCCTTTCCCATTAAATAAGAGTTTCCGGAGATTGAAGTTAGTGTAAAAAGCTGGCTTTATGTGACTTGGAATATTTTTGGTTATTTCATTTGATATATTTTTTATAAATA
Source organism: Odontocerum albicorne (assembly GCA_949825065.1). Lineage (NCBI taxonomy): Eukaryota > Metazoa > Arthropoda > Insecta > Trichoptera > Odontoceridae > Odontocerum > Odontocerum albicorne. The sequence continues at coordinate 30,234,448 of OX463860.1, forward strand.
GGACTTTGCTCCATTTATAGGTATGCTTATAGGTGTCGTTAAATATATAATCTTTTATGAGTTTCTTTTTTGTTTTGTTTTTTAAAAGTGAATCAATGAGGCTTCCAGGATAGCCATTATTTGTAGCAATTTTTTTGATGGTTATTAATTCCTTTTTAAAATTGTCGTCGGTTAATGGGACACTGAGCAATCTATGAAGCATACAGTTAAAGGCGGCGAATTTATGATTATTAGGATGGTTAGAAGTTGCTGGAATTATGGAGTCTGAATAAGTATTTTTCCTATATATATCAAAGTCAAATGTGCCTTTTTTCCGAGATAATGTTAGGTCCAAGAAATTTAATTTTCCGTCCTGTTCTGTTTCTAATGTAAATTTTATAAAACTTTCTATTGAATTTAAATATTTAAGAAAATGGTGTAATTGTCTATCGGTACCCGTCCAAACACAAAGAATGTCATCTGCATACCTAAACCAGCACAGAACATTTTTGGTTAGCTTAAAATTACTCCTAAAGATACATTTTTCAAAATAGTTCATAAATATTTCACTGAGAAGTGGAGACAACGGTGAGCCAATAGCTAAACCATTCGTTTGTTTATATATTTTATTGTTGAAGTTAAAATAATTTTGTTTGATGCATAAGTCCATTAGTGAAATCAATTCTGAATTTTTAACAAGGTCCTTACTTTTGTCATTTATGATATTTTTTGCGAGCTCTAAGGATCTCCAACCTGGTATGCTTGGATATAGGTTAGTGACATCAAAGGATACCAGTTTTGCATTATGAGGCATTTCTATGTTATTTAATTTATCAATTAATTCCAATGAGTTTTTGATTGAGTATTCAGCTTTAAATTGGGTTAGATTATAAAACTGTTCTTTGACAAACTTACATATTTTATAGGTTGGTGCCTGGTTATATGAGACTACAGGTCTTATAGGTATATTGTTTTTGTGTAATTTGGCTAAGCCATATAATTGCGGTATTTGTGGATTCATTATACACAAATTCTTTTTAAAATTTTGGTTCATGATGGAGCTACAGTTTTTAAGGACGGATTTTACTTTAGTCTGCAGAGAATTTAAAGGGCTGGTTTTTATTACTTGAAATTTATTGTTATTAAGAAATTCTAGGACTTTTTCTTCATAATCCTTTCTATGAAATATAACTATTGATTCACCTTTGTCTGCCTTGGTTAATGTTAAATTATTATCTTTCAAAGTCTTTTTGATGTTCATGGCCGTGGCTAGTTCCTTCCGGGCGATGTTATTCACTTGACACATGGCGATGGATTTCTTGATGTCGGCTGCACACTTGTATTGCACATTTTTGTCCTCATTACGAAGTAGTGCAACAGCGTCCACAGCGAGCTGCTCTATTTGGTTGGGAACATTTTTTTGAATTAGGGAATATTTGAGCCCTTTTGACAAAAGGTCCAGTTCTTCATCCCTAAATTTATGGTTCGATAGGTTAAACACTTTTTCTGCGAATTTTAAATCTTTGTTTTGCGAATTTTAAATCATGTTTCTGCGAATTTTAAATCAAGATTTAAAATTCGCAGAAAAAGTGTTTAACCTATCGAACCATAAATTTAGGGATGAAGAACTGGACCTTTTGTCAAAAGGGCTCAAATATTCCCTAATTCAAAAAAATGTTCCCAACCAAATAGAGCAGCTCGCTGTGGACGCTGTTGCACTACTTCGTAATGAGGACAAAAATGTGCAATACAAGTGTGCAGCCGACATCAAGAAATCCATCGCCATGTGTCAAGTGAATAACATCGCCCGGAAGGAACTAGCCACGGCCATGAACATCAAAAAGACTTTGAAAGATAATAATTTAACATTAACCAAGGCAGACAAAGGTGAATCAATAGTTATATTTCATAGAAAGGATTATGAAGAAAAAGTCCTAGAATTTCTTAATAACAATAAATTTCAAGTAATAAAAACCAGCCCTTTAAATTCTCTGCAGACTAAAGTAAAATCCGTCCTTAAAAACTGTAGCTCCATCATGAACCAAAATTTTAAAAAGAATTTGTGTATAATGAATCCACAAATACCGCAATTATATGGCTTAGCCAAATTACACAAAAACAATATACCTATAAGACCTGTAGTCTCATATAACCAGGCACCAACCTATAAAATATGTAAGTTTGTCAAAGAACAGTTTTATAATCTAACCCAATTTAAAGCTGAATACTCAATCAAAAACTCATTGGAATTAATTGATAAATTAAATAACATAGAAATGCCTCATAATGCAAAACTGGTATCCTTTGATGTCACTAACCTATATCCAAGCATACCAGGTTGGAGATCCTTAGAGCTCGCAAAAAATATCATAAATGACAAAAGTAAGGACCTTGTTAAAAATTCAGAATTGATTTCACTAATGGACTTATGCATCAAACAAAATTATTTTAACTTCAACAATAAAATATATAAACAAACGAATGGTTTAGCTATTGGCTCACCGTTGTCTCCACTTCTCAGTGAAATATTTATGAACTATTTTGAAAAATGTATCTTTAGGAGTAATTTTAAGCTAACCAAAAATGTTCTGTGCTGGTTTAGGTATGCAGATGACATTCTTTGTGTTTGGACGGGTACCGATAGACAATTACACCATTTTCTTAAATATTTAAATTCAATAGAAAGTTTTATAAAATTTACATTAGAAACAGAACAGGACGGAAAATTAAATTTCTTGGACCTAACATTATCTCGGAAAAAAGGCACATTTGACTTTGATATATATAGGAAAAATACTTATTCAGACTCCATAATTCCAGCAACTTCTAACCATCCTAATAATCATAAATTCGCCGCCTTTAACTGTATGCTTCATAGATTGCTCAGTGTCCCATTAACCGACGACAATTTTAAAAAGGAATTAATAACCATCAAAAAAATTGCTACAAATAATGGCTATCCTGGAAGCCTCATTGATTCACTTTTAAAAAACAAAACAAAAAAGAAACTCATAAAAGATTATATATTTAACGACACCTATAAGCATACCTATAAATGGAGCAAAGTCCTATTTATAAAAAATATATCAAATGAAATAACCAAAAATATTCCAAGTCACATAAAGCCAGCTTTTTACACTAACTTCAATCTCCGGAAACTCTTATTTAATGGGAAAGGCAAAAATGGAATACTTAACAACAGCGGTGTGTATAAACTTTTATGTGCTGACTGTGATAATTTCTATATAGGAAAGACAGGAAGATCTTTTGAAAAGAGATTTCGTGAACACCAATCTGCCTTAACAAATCCTCTAATTTATTCTGAAATGGCTAATCATTGTCACCGTGAGAATCATACTTTTTCTATCAATGATGCCAAATTCTTACATATTAGCGACAACGGAAATAGATTGGACAGATTGGAGGCCCTAGAAATTTCTAAGTCAATATACAGATCAGAGCATCTGTTGAATAGTTATTTCCCCAAAATCTCCCCGCTCTTGGCCGAAATAATACCTAGCCTTCCCCTCACCCCTCCCGCCTCCAACCGTTGAAGTGTCTATATCGGTACCAGTCCGAACAGCATTTAGTCTTGTTTGCGCTCCCCTGAAGATGAGGTGAAAGCCTTGAAACCGGTAGGGTTATACCGTCATAAAAAAGTGGAATAAACAGTGTTTGTTAAAAATAAATTACAATGTCTTTAAACCTCCACAACGTTAATGCCTTAACTATAAACAACACATAAATATAATCATAATTATCGGGAATTCAAGACATACGTGAACGTGAAGGCGAAGAAGCCGAAGTTGACGAAATGCTGAACACCTGATAAACCGAATTATCCAGTGAAACAACATTCATTCATAACTAATAACTTCTAATTTATATTGTCGTATTATTACAATTTATTTCCAGATCCCAGATTTTAAGGTTTATATTGTGCAGACCTGTAAAATCAACGTCATCAGCGGCATAACTGACATTACGGTTGTTTTTCAGCCTGGAGGCTCCAGGTTTGATTTCTGTAAGTAACCAGTTTTTTCAAAGGTTACCAGCCTGGTTTTTACTAAAGGTTTGATGAAAAAAATAATATAATGCTCAGAAGATCTCAGCTGGTCTTATTTATGTATTTATTTCAACGTATAATTGACCTTTTTGATACAATTAAAAAAAAAACAACAACATTTAAAATTCAACATTGAGATGTAAGCAAACAATAGGAAAACAGTACAAGTCGAACAATACAACAAAGCAAATTCATACAATTCAATCAATCCATCCCGGCAAGAACAACTTCTTCGATTTTCTCCTGTAAGTAGTCAAAGCCACGTAAAAAATAATATAATGCACATTGTACGGCACCGGTACAAAGAACTGTATGGTAGGTGGAAGGCTGCTGCGCAATGCTCGGATAATTCAGCTCACGTTCAGAGGCGTAGATCGGTGAAAAGGTAGCAGAGTGAACAGATTCCTTAGGCAGGTAGTAGATGATCGCAAGTAAAACACAGTAGGGAGAGTGAACTGAGAACGTGATTTACTTGGCTTTTTCACTTCTTATGTACGGACAATCGCTCATCGCAAGCGCCTGTTTTAACCTCTGCATGCCGTCACAACTCGCGAAATGTCACAATTTTCGGAAGTTGTGCGCTTGCAGAGGCCGGCCGGCCTGCGATATAGTCTCGCGGTGACCGTGCATAAGGTACATTTCCGTTGCGGTCGCGACACCGCACGGACTCCAACAAACATATATTTTACATACAAAATACCAAATAACATCAAATTGTAACCAAGAATTCACATATTAATACTAAACAAATAGCAAAATAAAACTAAATATCTACACACATTACACAATTAAGAAACTAATCTTAATATGTTTTATGATAACGCATACGTCCGATACACACATATTGATTACTAAATCTGTGCAGTCTTGTTATGCAAGAGTTGTACAAGTAATTAGTTGCGACCATTTCACTATGGAACAAAACGTTTTGCCGAGTGGGCCTACAAAGAACGTGTAGCACGACAAGCTATATTAGTTCCGAACTATTGAAATACGCGCTGATAATCTTAAACAGTGTTATGAGGTCAAACGTCTTTCTTTTATCTGACAATAAATAAATAAATGCAGGTTTATTGATAGCGACATAGTATGTACATAATACTCGTACATTTAAATATACTTCAAAAACACATAAATTGCAGAGAATACATTAAAGGCAGAAGTTATCAAAAGGTCTGGGCTCATCTAATAACATCCCTTCGGCCAAGTACACCCCACCAATATAGGGCGAGCCCAGCCACGAGGACACCAGACGTTTTTCAGCACACACGGTTGTAATTAAGCCTCATCACTTTCAACAACAGATCAGAGATTTACTAACTTATTGGGATCAGCAGTTTCAAATATTATTGAATAATCAACAAAAAAATTAACAGAGAGTATATTTTATAATAATGATAAATATTTGCAACACATTTGGCCAATTGAATCGGGCACAGGCGATTTAGCAACGCAGTTGTGTCAAAATCTGTCTTATAAATTACATCTTGAGTATTGAAATGCAACGCGTATAATGGCCGAGACTTTATTTTCTAATATATCAATATCCGATCGAAAAGGTGAAAGTGTATTCGCCTTAAACTGGTAAATGGACATCGCGTAATGGATATTCTCTGTATGTAATTAAAACATCCATGAGAAATGATCTAGGAGTGATAGAAGATCTATGAGAAATGATCCAAGATCTATGAAAAGTCTTTTGGCCGGTCTTGCTATACTTGGTGTTGCCATAAATGTTTAATACGTGCAAGATCTATAGAACTGTGCGATAATATGAATGTTTGTTTCGTAATACGAGTAAGATGATAAATTAAACATGCATTGGAGTATTATTGAAGTCGAACATGAAATGATCTAGGAGTGATAGAAGATCTATGAGAAATGATCTAGGAGTGATAGAAGATCTATGAGAAATGATCCAAGATATATGAAAAGTCTTTTGGCCGGTCTTGCTATACTTGGTGTTGCCATACATGTTTAACACGTGCAAGATCTATAGAACTATGCGATAATATGAATGTTTGTTTCGTAATAAGATGATAAATTAAACATGCATTGGAGTATTATTGAAGTCGAACATGAAATGATCTAGGAGTGATAGAAGATCTATGAGAAATGATCTAGGAGTGATAGAAGATCTATGAGAAATGATCCAAGATATATGAAAAGTCTTTTGGCCGGTCTTGCTATACTTGGTGTTGCCATACATGTTTAACACGTGCAAGATCTATAGAACTATGCGATAATATGAATGTTTGTTTCGTAATAAGATGATAAATTAAACATGCATTGGAGTATTATTGAAGTCGAACATGAAATGATCTAGGAGTGATAGAAGATCTATGAGAAATGATCTAGGAGTGATAGAAGATCTATGAGAAATGATCTAGGAGTGATAGAAGATCTATGAGAAATGATCTAGGAGTGATAGAAGATCTATGAGAAATGATCTAGGAGTGATAGAAGATCTATGAGAAATGATCTAGGAGTGATAGAAGATCTATGAAAAATGATCTAGGAGTGATAAAAGATCTATGAGAAATGATCTAGGAGTGATAGAAGATCTATGAGAAATGATCTAGGAGTGATACAAAATCTATGAGAAATGATCTAGGAGTGATAGAAGATCTATGAGAAATGATCCAAGATATATGAAAAGTCTTTTGGCCGGTCTTGCTATACTTGGTGTTGCCATACATGTTTAACACGTGCAAGATCTATAGAACTATGCGATAATATGAATGTTTGTTTCGTAATAAGATGATAAATTAAACATGCATTGGAGTATTATTGAAGTCGAACATGAAATTCACCATCAAATCGTTTTCGTTTACTATCTATTATTTGTCATGGCTCAAATGTCGCGAACGAATTGATTTCAAACTTTGTATCTTTGTATTGAAATCCCTTGAATTTTGCGTGCGTATGAATATAAGTACAACTTGTCATGAAAACTATAAACAGCAACATGAATCATATACAAAAATGTCAGAAAGCAGCACGTATTTATATTTATTTATTTTATTTAACACTTTTATTGCAATACAATCTGGCGGGCTTATTGTCAGGTGGCAACCTCTTCCAGCCGACCAGACAAAAGTAAATGAAGCAAGTTACGTGGTCGCATAAATCATTCAAATGACTATCCATAAACACATACGTGAGCATATTCCCACGAACACAACAAAGACGGACAATCACCCGAACATTATTTTTCATATAAAGTGAGATATCATCAATCAAAAGGAAAGGAAGGGATGGTGGAGAGGAAAGGAAAAGAAAAATCAGGAATGAAACACGTTATTTTACTGACTAGAAATAACGTGTTTCAGTCGCTTCTCAAAGCATGCCAAAGACGGAGCGAGTCTTATATTGGTTTGTAACTGATTCCAGAGTCTCACTGCATGGACATTAAAGGACGACGTAAAGAAAGAGGAGCGGTGAACTGGAAAGGCCAATAAACAATCTCTGTTTGAGCGTAGCGCTAATCCATAATTGGAAAGACGCTGAAAATTTTCGGCGAAATAAGAGGGTACGGCGGGACGGTTAAGGATATTATACAATAGAGACAGTATGTGAATTTGGCATCTATTTCTAACATTCAACCAGTTCAAAGCCTTCTGGTATGAAGTTATATGATCGTACTTTTGTAGGTTGAAAATGAATCTTAGACACACATTTTGAAGACTGAAACGTACATACACGGATACTACTTACTATACTTTTAATATTGTACAAACATGTGACAGATCAAGACTCAGGATATCCAAAGTATCTTAACATTTAAACTAATACAATCTGTTGGAATTGCATATGTGAAAATAATTTGTTACAGTTCGAAAATTCTAGGATGAGTCCTGTGACAGCTCACAAATTTTCCTCAATACAACCTTGTAACGATGTTCAGTAATTTTAATTATTTTATCAACTTTAATATAAGCCTGAAATCTAATAAAAATCAAGTTATTTAGGTAAATACATTACATAAGGTTGTATTGGGGCAAATTTGTGAGCTGTCACAGGACTCATCCTAGAATTTCCGAACTATAGTACGTGAATGTTCATGTATAAATTCTGTACATATAAAGCCAGCTGTTTTTGAAGTGGCACGACTCCTAGTGAAACGACTGGTGCGAACCTATGTGCATGTGAACCGAGGTATATAACCGCACGGTAACTCATTGGACTTTCGTGCGGAAGGTTGCCGGTTCGAATCCCGCTATGTGCGATTTCCCACAAATGACACAGGCATTTTTTTCCGCCTAGTATTCGAGAGTATAGGGATACCTGTGATCTATTCGTTCAAAAGAAAAGAGAAGAAATAAACATGTCGGTGTGCTCTAGTTGTCTCCCTTTGGTGTGTCAGCACAGCGGCGGTATGGCCGGTGAGTTTGCTGGCGTGCAACAGTTTACTCACTTGAAAAGAAATTAAAAAAAACTCCACGGCATGGCATCGCTTTCTGATAGAATTAACGTAGGAATGGCGAGAGGATCCTCGACTGGGAAGCCTAGCAACGACGACGGACCTAGGTCTCATAAAAATTATCTGAACAATAAAATAATATAAAACGTATAATATGACCCCCCCTATTAGCGATTTTCCCCCTGTCAACTCGCAAGTGGCAAAACATTTTTAATTACGCGCTTAATTTACGTCGTCCATTAAGGAGAAATTTTACGAATACGTGAACCGAGTACGTGAACTAAATAAATCATCTAAGATTTTTATTTTTTCATATCATCTCTGCGACAGGTGCTTTAAACCGGTGACATGCGTGCCTTATAAATATTTATTTGTAAATAATATTTATTCTGAGGTTTTATGACTAAGTTGATTTAATTAATTAATTTGTACTGCATCGGTTGCGTCGCATAAAATGCTGACTTTTTTGTCTCCCAGTCTGTATCCCATGTCCATGTCTGCAACTTCCTCAATTACTTTGTCCATTATTAGATTGAAAAGGAACGTGATTAAGCTATCCTCTTGTCTAATTCCAATCGGAATAGGGACGGCATTTGTCAGGTCATTCTCTATTTTAATCCTGGTTTATGTATTGGTATTTAATCCTTGTATAAATTTTATTAAGTTCGAGGGGACGTTCTTCTCACTGAATATTTTTATCACATATTCCAGTCTAACTGTATCAAATGACTTAGTGAGGTCGACAAAGCAGAGGTATGCTGTTTTGTTATACTTCAATAAAGGTAAAAGTAGGAAAACCATTTAGACAGCCGATCGGAGCGTGGTTGTTATTGCGACAGGATTTTGAGTACTTGGGCTTTCAGGATGAATGACGAGTGGGAAAGATTTGTGTGAGCTCGTAAATGTGGGTTTCTTCTTGTTTTAATTTTGGTTGTTTTTGTATTTGTGTTTCTTTGTTTTTTTGTTTTAATTTTTATTTTTATTCTTATGATTGTGTGCGGTATATTATGGGATGAATATGTTTGGTCTTTCTGGAGTGATGATGTGTGAGGAGTTGAATTTCGCGAGATGTTTCCAGTTGTAGTTAAGTGTCACTGTTTGTCAGGTTGATGAGAGCGTGCAACGGGGTTTTGTTTTTGTGTAATCAAAAATCGGAAAGAAGTATCGATTTATTTTTTCATGCTAAATATCCTCAGTGAGATACAAGCAAAAGCCTAGTTTACTGGGGATACGACAAATGAAGGACTACAAACCCAGATACATTAAAATTGTATCTCCAAATCAAATTACCTGTTGTTTTTTCGCAAATTCTGTATATTTCTTGTCATGTTTAATAATAAATAAATAAAAAAGATTTTTCAGTTAATTGACGAATCATGAAGAGTGCGTCCGTGGTTGATCTATTCTTTCTGAAGCCCTGTTGTTCATCTCTGTTTGTTAAATGCCCTTCCAGTCTTGACCTGATTATGCTTGTAGTCAGTTTCAGTACTGAACTGAGAAGGCATATGCCTCTGTAGTTAGCTGGGTCTGCTTTGTCTCTTTTTGAATATTGGGATGGTGATGCTTGTATGCCATTCTGTAGGAATTATTATTAAATCGAATATCTTTGAGATGAGTTGGTATAATTCATAATGTAGTTTGTCGCCTGAATATTTTAATAATTCTGGTTACAACATCCAAACGCGTTAGAGATATCCAAGTGTTATTACCTATCAATTTACGGTAATATTTACAACACGTACGATGTCGAACTTTATACATATAACACTTTTATTTATTTATTTACGAACGATTTAGACCAAAAGGAATTTTAACGAAATATAAATAAAATTCAACGTCAGTAGCACGTTATTTTTACTGAATAAATTATTGGTAGACCTGGGTCTTCAAAAGTTGTTTTTCAAACAAATATACCTACGTATCATCACGCACTCTCCCTGTTGGAGTAGGCAAAAAAACGTCAGACTGTCCTATTGCGTCACACCTTTTCTATATCCATACACCTTCTCATACAACTCCTACGATTTCTCTTATATCTTAACATTTGATAAAAACTTCGTTATCGCAAACAGAAAAAATCATCAATTAAAACAAATATACGATAATATAAATATTTGGAAAAATATATCGAAAGAAAGGTTGTCAATCCCCGATCAACACCACAACATCACTTTCTCCGTACCAAAATAGATCCGCCTTCATTCTATGGCGAGATCAAAATGATGTATTGAACAGGTCCGCTGACCCGCACCTGTCTCGGTCCCTCACCTATGGCACAGTAGAGACGAGAATAGGACACACTGCTATAGGCTTCTTACTTATATCGGACATTTTTGGAGCGGCTAAAATGTTTACAGTTATAAATACAGTGGATCCCTGCTTTGAACAACAACTAATTCAATTATGCTAATTTCGTATATCAGGTTTTTCTTCTGGCTCGTGGAGTTTATTTTAACCAGATGTTTGGTTTATTATGCAGTATATAGATGATTGAATTGTTAATCTTCATGATCATCTGATGGTTGTTTGTGTCAAATTGAATCTTGTTGTACATTTGGAATATAAAAAAATAGGTCACTTTTCACATCTTAGATACTATGCGTATCCAGAAAGTAAGTGTACTGAGGCTCTCACGACCGGATGGATTTTATTTTCGAAATGATGGCTACACTCCCGTGTAGCTTGACCCTTCCCCTCCACAACGAGACCGGTTCAAGGTCAGTACGTTGAGAAGTGTCGACGCGACAACACGTTTCGTGAAAAATGTCAATCCAATCTCCCGCCAAGTGCGAAATACGCGGCGTCATCCGTTATCTCGTTTGGAAGGGAAAACCTCCGGTTGAGGTTTATAATGAGGTGATAACTGCATATGGTGATAAAGCTATAAATCGTACGAGTGTATACAAGTGGTGTCGCGAGTTTAAAAACGGTCACGTCACACCTCTTCATCCTCCGCCAAAAAGTTCAAAACCACAATTTCAGCCAAGACAATCATGGCATCCGTGTGTTGGGACTGTCAAGGCATAATTTTAATTGAATATATGCCTCAAAGGGAGACCATCAACTCTGCAAGATACTGTGAGACCCTAAAAAAATTGCGGAGGGCGATTCAGAACAAGAGGAGAAGCATGCTAACAAAGGGAGTCTACCTGCTGCCCGACAATGCCAGACCACACACGGCCAACGCCACGAAGGAACTGCTCGCCTCGTTTAAATGGGATGTCCTGAACCATCCCGCGCATTCCCCTGACCTAGCACCTTCAGATTACTATTTCTTTACCTCCCTGAAGCTGCACATGGGTAGAAAAAGGTTTTCAACCGATGAGGAGGTAAAGGAGGAGGTGGAGAAGTGGACGGAGGGGTTGGCGGGAAACTACTTCGAGAAAGGCATCAAAAAGTTGATACCCCGCTTCACCACCTGCATTCAGAGGAATGGCGACTATGTCGAAAATTAGCTTACATATGTACTACGGTAACCACGTAATTTTTTTGTTTAAATAAAAAAAATTTAGTACACTTACTTTCTGGATATGCCTCGTATATTGCCATCGCCATGAACAAAATCGGAAAGATAACAAGATGCTTAAAAGCAACACCAGACGAGAAAATCTACCCATTATTTGGTATCACCTTACACGATATCAATAGAAGTGTTGCAACTAACCTAAAAATGAACAAAGCAAGTTAAGAACACAAAACATTCCTTGTATGGTCACAAGATAGATATCTCCTTATTTGTCGCGTACTCAATGCTAAGTGCTATGGTCTCGGTGAACCACCGGTTTCCATCCCTCATGGTCGTAAGCAATGCCAAATGCAGCGCTTGAAGAGGACCCTGTTAACTCCGACATTTAATCTGTAAATCGCACAGGACACCTTTCAGCTGCTTCCTTCCATTAAATGTCCTCATGATCAAAAACTTAGAGGAACCAAACTTCGTCTGGTTTCGTCTCTAGAATTCTCCATAACACTGTATAGAGTGAACACATGGACGATGAGAAATTAGAAAATAAATATGATAGATGTCTTTGAGATGTGGTATTAGAGACAGATGTTCCGCATTCCATGGATCTCAAGGCGCACCAACGTCTCTTATCATCCAAGAATTTGAGATCAATGAAAGTCTTTCGAGAACATGCAGAAAAATAATCGTAAAATACTTCGGGTATGTTGCTAGAAAGAATTATAAAAATTCTGGAAAAGCTGGTGATCTCGGGGACAGTTGAGGGAATGCAAACAAAAGGAAGGGGTCTTGTGAAGTGGACAGAAATAAAGGAGTTAACAGGATTCATTCAACATGGTCCAGGACCGGGAAGGATGGAGAGAGGTGGTGTGCTGAGTTAGAGACATGACAGAGAACCACAACAATTAAAATTGAGGAAGCAATGAAGAAGGTAAATACCAATTGTCTTAAATACTTCTCTTGTATGTATTATACTTTCGTGGTATACAGTACAACCTGACTGGTTTATTATCGTGTCGCAATCGCTTCCATTCAAGCGGAAAGGTGTTAAGGTGCTATCTCATAATTGATTGTTCCGAATCGATCCGATAGGGCGTGGTATTATGACAGGGGTTTTCCGTTACAGTTCTTGTGGCGTGGAATGGTCTGCTTCTAAGTATTAAATATGTATGTGGGTGGCGTGTGCAGGCTTAGAAAGCATTTGAACACTACCTATTTTGGGAGGTTTTTATCAACATTTTTGATAATATATGAACACTAAATACATACAATTACGATAAACCCGAAAGTGTCACTATCACACATAAAAAAAGCTACAAAGGTTTCTTCGCAGTTCATCTTCCCTTGGTAAAGTTTTTATGATTTTATTTTATCAAATATGTTATACGTCGACCTTCGTGATTTTGTAGGCAAGACGCCTGTCTTTCGACCTGAAAGTTACGGGTTCGTTGCCTTCTAGAGCCCAGTTTTTTTATAAAACGTTTTCAGTCTGGTTTACACTGAAATACGCATGCTAAGATGTTCAGCTGGTGTGTCCCTAAGAGACAAAATAAATAGCTCACGCATTCATGGAAGCCTAGGTGTTATAGACATCAACAGCAAGACGGAGGAGAGGCGATTGAGATGGTATGGTCACGTTGGACGCAGAACACCCAATTACATTGTGAACCAGGCAATCTCCATGGATCTTCCTCGAATAACAACCAGAGGAAGACCAAAGAATTCATGGGTAGTGCAAAAAGATAGCCTGATGCAGAGGCACGGCCTGGGGGACGTATTCCGGGACAGAAGAGCATACAACCTGAGGACGAGGAGAGCTGACCCCAACAGTCTTCGCAGACAGTGAGTTGGGATGGAGCCAGGGAGAAGAAGTCTGGTTTACACTGAAGTACTCATTGACAAATTTTTGGTTGGTTGAAGGAGTTTTCCACATGAAAGTAATTCTGTAAGGGTACTGTATACATGATGTGTAACATACGATCCTTTCGGGCGCTGCTATAGCTGCCAGAAGTGATTTGTTTAATGTAAGTGTGTTCAAATCTCGAGTTAGAGCGCCCTTGAGGAGAGTTGGCTCTCGAAACAACGCTATATAAAGTTGGCTTTTAAATTAAACATTTCTAATCCATTTTGTCGCCGCAGCCACCACATTTCTATACTAACAAATAACTTTTTTTATTGCAATATTTTTAATATGCTTATGTATTTTTTTTGCTTTATGATTGCGTGACGTATATTGTGGGATGAACGTTTTGGTCTGTCTGGAGTGATGAAGTGTGAGGAGTTTGATTTCGGTCTGTCTGTCTGGAGTGATGAAGTGTGAGGAATTGAGTGTCACTTTTTGTCAGGTTGATGAGAATGTGCAACGGGGTTTTACATAATCCAAAATCGGAAAGAAGTATCGATTTATTTTTTCATGCCATATGTCCTCAGTGAGATACAGGCAAAAACCTAGTTAATTGGGGACACGACAAATGCAAGGCAACAAACCCAGATCCATTAAAATTGTGTGTCCGAATTAAATTACCTGTTGTTTTTTCACAAATTATGGCAAAAGCCTAGATACAGACCAAAGCCTAGTTTACTGGGGACACGACAAATGAAAGGCAACAAATCCAGATCCATTAAAATTGTGTGTCTGAATTAAATTACCTGTTGTTTTTTCACAAATCATAGCAAAAGCCTAGATACAGGCAAAAGCCTAGTTTACTGGGGACACGACAAATGAAAGGCAACAAACCCAGATCCATTAAAATTGTGTGTCCGAATTAAATTACCTGTTGTTTTTTTCGCAAATTATGTATATTTCTTGTCAAGTGTAAAATAAATAAAAAATAAATAAATAAATATGCCAATGATAGCAGTTTGAACCTCGAATAAGAGTGCCTTCAGGAAGAGTTTACTTATTAACGGCGTTTTATAAAAAAAAAAAATTTGACTATTTTTGGCAGTTTTCTGTCAAAATAATACTTAACGGACTTGCTGAGATTCTGTGTAGTATGTTATGTTACAATGCTTATAGGAGATTCTGTGTAGTATGTTATGTTACAATGCTTATAGGAGATTCTGTGTAGTATGTTATGTTACAATGCTTATAGGAGATTCTGTGTAGTATGTTATGTTACAATGCTTATAGAAGGTTCTGTGTAGTATGTTATGTTACAATGCTTATAGGATAGTATGAATATTTTCCCTGGAAACACAAATCTTGTTGGTTAGGAGAAATTGTCACTTGGCCCAGGTTATCTGTTACGATACTATTTGCAGGTGTCTTGGTATTGTATCATAGTTGTCTTTCCGAGCTGTATCCAATTAATCTCTTTCCTGAAGGGGGTCTCAAAGAAACTTGTTTTTTGTCTGGCGATCTGGACGCATTATCAATAAGTGCACCAGCTAAATCAGCTGAGATTATCGAACCATAAATTTATTTTTAAGAATCGATAAATTAATTCAATTACTATGATTAATACAGTGAAAAGAGTAAAAATCGATATTCAGTAAGATTACATCTAATAATTTACAGTAAAATGTTTTTGAGTGCAAGCAAAACGTGACAGGCGGCTTGAAAGCATTAATTAACAGACCGCCATTAGTCGCCCCCCCATTGGGATGTAGGAATTTTGTTTTGCCTTCTAAACAATATAGCAAGTTACGGTCAAAACTTGGTAAGTCCAAAGTATTTTTTGCTATCCCCGATGAACAGAGAAACTTTTTAGCATTTCTCTTCATCGAGATCAAAAAGCGTCGTATAACGTCATTGATGTTTTTTTATTAATATGCAATACACTAAGGCCGAGACCACACAGGTAGGAGCCTCGCTTGGTGCATAGAGCTACGCTGCGAGTTAGGCGACATATCCTAGCAAACCAACGCACCGCATACTATCGCAATGACCACACTGCAGGCTTCGCGCCACGCTACATTACGATTAGTCACCGAGTGAATCTCGTAGTGAACAGACGTGTTGGTTAATTTTATTGTGTCAACAAGTGATTTTACAAGATAACGGAAGTTTTAATAACAGCTGTGTATAAAAGGAAGCCTTCGTGGTACCCATCGAGCAAATTATACAAAAATGTACCTGTAATAAAATCACTTGGAATGAAGTTGCACAGATAGTAAATAAATATGGTAAGTTGTAGTGAAATTGGTTTGTTTTGAGAGTGGCATCGTGTGTTGACTCAACCGTTCCCAACTGTCAAATTAATTTGTGCGAAGCACTTTGGTGTGGCCAAGCATGAAGTCAACTAGTATATTAGTCACGTAATACCTAGCTTAGCACCTAACGAATCACTTTGGTGTGGCCTCGGCCTAAGATAGTTTGTGCAACTACATCGAAACCAACAATGGAATTAAAAGAGTTAATATGATAAATGCAATTTAAAAAAACAATAATAAAGCTTCAAATGATTAAACTTAAAATAATAACAATCGAAAAGTTATATTATTGTATTAGGGTTTACGTCGTCCTTTACTGTCCATGCAGTGAGACTCTGGAATCAATTACAAACCAATATAAGACTCGCTCCGTCCTTGGCATGCTTTAAGAAGCGACTGAAAAACCTCTTAATTTCTAGTCAGTAAAATAACGTGTTTCATTCCTGATTTTTCTTTTCCTTTCCTCTCCACCATCCCTTCCTTTCCTTTTGATTGATGATATCTCACTTTATATGAAAAATAATGTTCGGGTGATTGTCCGTCTTTGTGGGGTTCGTGGGCATGTGCTCACGTATATGTTTATGGATTTCGTGGGGATGGATAGTCATTTGAATGATTTATGTGACCACGTAACTTGCTTAATTTACTTTTGTCTGGTTGATTGGATGAGATTGCCGCCTGGCAATAAGCCCGCCAGATGTATTTGCAATAAAAGTGTTAAATAAATAAATAAATAAAAATAAATAGTGTTTCTTGCCATTAAGTAATCTCACCCAACCAACAAAACATATTTTTAAGAGATATTGAGGGAAAATTGAACTTAATTTCTTTTTTAAAACACCGAGTTCCAACGGCAATCGAGGTTGGGAGACATGCATCTTATGAACTAAGCTAAGAAAATCGTCGTTATTATAAATCTATGACATACAAAGCATTTTTGGTATTTACCAACATTTGACAGTAAAACCATGATGCGAAGTAGATACGTTACTTTTTTTTTTCTCCACCGATAATGGTTCACATATTATATTAAATTAAGAACTAAATTCGTGTGAAAAACGAGTCCGATCGTTCTGCGGGCTACTACAAACGCAGTTTCTAATTTTGTGTGGCAAAATAATAATTATCGTAAATTGCTAAAAAATACCAGTTTTTATGAAATGAAAGAGGGGTTTTAATATATTATTTTTAAAATAAAACTACTAAATAAATGTTTTTTTTTTCGCTATTGCGTGATAAAATATGGACAAGCACAACCAAAAAGGATCCATGCTATTGATCGTTAGTTTTGATTTCTTTGCAATATCGAACCAAGAGCGCTGTATATGAAGATCTATACTCAAGAAAATGTAGCATGGTCCCTGTGACGTTTGAAATGTCATGGGGATGAAGTAAATGTCTCAAAGGGATGGGGTAAAATCGTTTTTTTTTACAAATCGAATCGTTTTTTTTATAAATCGAAAAATGGTTTTTCTCTAAACTGACGTTTTAATTCCTAATTTTCATTATACTGACTTTCTAATGTATTGTGTGATTTGTATCTATCTTTAAATAGGCCAAGATTCACTATGAATTAATACTAATTACGAACATTTAATTTTATGTATAAAAAAAAACGAAAATCCAATTATCGTATACCCCATCCCTAACCTAAGCAGACTAACGTAGTGACTTTTGACGAACGTCGTCAAATATTATTTGATTTTAACATATTTTTGCTAATTTGTAACAAGATGTATTAATTGGTCATTGTTGTTAGTTTTATTGTTATTTACCTAAATAACTTGCTATTTGTTAGAATCGAGGCTTATATTAAAATTGATAAAATAATTAAAATTACTGAACGTCGTTACAAGGTTGTTTTTTTTTTTATTTAACAAAGTAAATTATTGTACAAACATTTGTCAAGGCTATACCTATATACAAATTTATTACTTAACTAATCTTAATTATATTTTATCATTTATGCACTTACTTAATCTTATTTTCCTACATGTCATTTTATTTTATTTATTAAATCTTAATATATGAGATCTTTGAAATAATTAACATATACATACTACTTATAACTAGATAACAATTCTTACCCTAATTATTTAGCAAAAACAAGTCCACTGAACGTCGTTACAAGGTTGTATTGGGGAAAATTTGTAAAACGTCACAGGGACCATTTTCTTTAGTATAACATTGAAGAAGACAGCTGAGAATAAATCCTTTATTTTTAAATACATAAGAATAATTTTACAGTTATTATCCATTAGTTAAAAATAATTTCTTTAGTTGACTTCCGTGTGCGGATGACCTGCAAATATATATTAATTTCGATCCCAATTGCTTTTACACAGTGTTGAATGATCTAAATGCCAACCTTCAATCGATCTCTGAAATCTAAATGCCAACCTTCAATCGATCTCTGAAAGGACTAAGGAGCATAACTAACTCATCAATATAACGAAATCTCAAGCGATTCTCATTGACAGTCCTCAGCATTTCACTAAAATGAACGCTGACTTACATCTTCCAATGTTATTCGATGGGAATCATTAAATAAAAAAGTTTAAAAGGTAGAAGTGTGAATAGATAACACTCTCCCATGGCGAGATTTTCTTCAGCCTTTGTTTCCTTAATGTAGCAAAAAATTTTGCCTACTAAAATCACAAAAAAAATCTACTCTTTCCGATTTCGGACTATGCGAACGTCTGTTATTTGGATATTACGGAGGGCCAGCGGTACAAATTACAGCGTGTTTAAAATGTTTGTCTAAGATTTATTTTCAACCTGAGAAAGTACGATCATATCATGTCATAACAGAAGGCGCTGAACTGGTTGAACGTGATAAATATACGCCAATTTCACATATTATATTTATTGTATAATATCCTTAACTGTCCCACTACCCTCTCTTATCTTGTCGAAAATTTTCAGCGTCTTTCCAATCATAGATTAACGCTACGTTCAAACAGAGATTGTTTATTGGCCTTACAAGTTCACCGCTCCTCTTTTTTTACGTCATCCTATACTGTACATGCACCGAGACTCTGAAACCAGTTACAAACCAATGTTAAACTCGCTCCATCATTGGCATGCTTTAAGAAGCGACTGTAAAAAAATCTTAATTTCAAGTTAGTAATATGACGTGTTTCATTCCTGATTTTTCTTTTCTCTCCACCATCCTTTCATTTTCCTTTGATGATATCATACTTTTACTTTAATATGTTTATGTTCATAAATTTCATAAAAATTAATAATCTTTAGAATATTTTTTGTGACCATGTAACTTGCTTTATTAACTTTTGTCTGGTTGGTTGGAAGAGATTGCTATCAGGCAATACACCCGCAAAATTGTATTTAGAAAGAAGTGTTAAATAAATAAAAATAAAAAAAAGATGGTCGATTTTTCGAAAGCATTGGTAGCATTCATACTGTCCTTAGTGTTTGTGTGGAAAATTAAATTTTCTTTCTGAACATCGGCTTTCCTTATAGTTAAACTAAATAAGTATTATTTTTCTCCACAATATTCCTCTTTTTAGCTACAATTCAATTCACATCCATATTCTTATTTTTTTTTAAATTTTATATTTTAATTTTTGTGAAATTTTCGCAAATATTATTTTCATTCTCCACGTTAAAAACACGGTCACTAATACTTAAAATAATTATGAAACAAATGCTGGTTGATGAGAAGACATTGCTTAAAAGCAATCCACTTGCCAGGTGTCTTTGTATGAGTCAC